>JXSR01S071424.1:110009-137860 GCA_000969725.1 Ophiothrix spiculata
AACTGGACCCTTTTGCCGCGGCGGTACACATATAGTATATGCACTTTGTTTAGGAGGCCTGGTAGAGAACTCCAAGATAAGTAACATGTAGTGTGCAATTATGTGAAGAGTTTCTCAGTTTCTCAGTCTAAAGGTCAGATTCCTTTTATCTGTTTGCGGTGCGGTTGCGGTGCGTTTTGCACTGTAAGGCTACTGGTAGTGGTATTATTTAAAGCACAAGATTGAATGGAGCTGAATGGTATCAGGTTGAAGCTTTAAATTTTACATTAACAACTACCGGTACCCTTACAGTGCAAAACGCACAGCAACCGCACCGTAAACGGATAAAAGGAATCTGACCTTTACCCAAGAATTACTAACATAAAAGTACAAAAAATGTCACACAGAATGGACCATTTTGACATCAAATTTAAAATTTCATCGTAACAGAAAGATAAAGTAGTGTCTATAATGATATTTAAGTCAATCCAAATCAAACCTTTACAAATAGGTGAAATGAAATCTTTATAGCTAATTAGACTATCTTATCAAAATGATGTCTGATGTCGTCTATCTGGTTTATTTTGACTGCTGGCATCACATCTACAATTCTACAAGATGGATATGTAAAATTTTGAGTTTTACTTGTGTTCCAGTACCATAAAGGGACCTTAATATGGGATAAACCCAAAAGTTATATTGATGATTTTATCTCAGATTTCATTTTATATTAGTCAATAGTCAATTTACCACATGATAGATCACAAATAATTAAGACAAGCATTCAATTTTGGGGGCCATTTTTATAATATGTCACAAGTGTCATGTAACATTGCATGCTTCTTACTTGAACATGTTTGTAGTTTTGGTTATCATTCTAACATGAATACATCGACATTCACACATTAGGCAACAGATTTAAATCATTAATATGCTCTTTTGAAAAAGTTCCCTGTGGTTCAAGAACACAACTAATGGACAAAATGAGATATGTGCATACTATTCTATTATGATTACAATAGCACTCAGAATTAAAAAAAAACGAATCAAATTAACTCAAGGTCAACTATACAGCTAAAGATTTTACTTTAAAAAAAACTAATTTTTTTTAAGAGTTGAATTGTTGTTTGGAAAAGGTACTGTCCACCACTTTCAATTCAATCCACATTGTCCCTTTTAAAATTCACAGTCCCCTTGAGCTCCCTTTCAAATTTGCTTTTATTAATTAAAAGAAAATTGGAATTAGTTTAGGTTATAAATTCAATGGAGATATGGTATTGGGAGGTCTTAGAAAAGGAATTGTACAAAATTTTTAAGTGTAAATATAAAGAAATACATTATATTCCCAAGGGGTTTTGTTTAAAGGGAGCTTAAAGGGTCCCTCAGATTTCAAAGGGACAATTTGGAAAGGATCCCTAAAATTCTGAATCGGAAAGAATCATCTGAAGGAAAAAAATCATCTGTAACGAGCTTATAACAAACTTCAATCAACAGACATGTGTAAAAGAATAGGAGTGGTGGCCTTAGTGCCTAACACAGTCAAAAAAAAAAAAGGACACAATACTTTATACCAGGTAAATTCTACACTTTTTTGAGACTTTTTGAGACTTAATTTGAGAACAGTATCCAAACACCAACATATTGATCTCAACTCTTACAATCTAAAAAAAAAATAATAATAAATAAATAAAAAAAAATTAACATTTTTTTTTAAAGTTCTTACAATCTAGTTTAACATATGTACAATTCTACAACTTCAAACTGCATCTACTCTACAAACAACAATTGAACACAAACACAATCCACCACACATTTTGATTATCCAACAATGCATTTCGAATCCCAGGATTCTTGGTTTTTTGCAGAGTTTCATGCAACGCAACAGCTAGTTTCGCTAAGTGTTTATTTTGCACAACCCAAAAGGGCGAGTGCATTTGATAAGCATCCAAACTACGACAATAATGCTGCAGCTGCATGTACAGCATCATCCAGGACTGCTTTTTGTCACAAAATTTTGAAGGTATTTTTATCTGATTTTACTGCAATGTATATTAGGCCTAATTTATATAATTTTAAACTTATCTTTTCTCTAAGTAGTGAAGGTTGAATCAACCTATATCATAGACAAATTCTCCTCCCATGATTAGTTGCGTACTTTGTCGTACAATAATCTAGGTCAGGGGTTCTCAATTAAATTTGTTGACGGACCATTAGGGACAAACTCCATCTTGGAGGGCCAAATTTAAATAGTTGGCGGGCCGCTATTTGACAAGGCCTGATCTAGGTGCTATGTTTTACTACTACAGCCGTAGCAACAACAAAGAAACCCAGAAGAAACTACAACATGGCTGACATCCTGTGAAGAATGGTTTTGTTAGTTGAGTCAATCAGCTCAGCCAAATTTTAAGGTGTCTGGTCCACACGTACCAGTACGCGCTAGTTTCCGAGTTAGTAAGTGCCGTAATATGCATGCGTATATACTCTCAGTAGTGTTTTGAAGCTAAAAATTGCCATATTTTAATATTTTTCTGGAAAGTTAGTTTGGTGACCCCCAATTTTTATTGTTTTTTTTGGGAGAACATACTTGTGCGAAGTTGACAAAAAATTTCGGGTGGAATTTTTGAATCAACACTAAATAATGTCACTTTTGCCACATTTTCCATAGACCCCTGTACTAATTTTTCCCAAAAAACCTCAATAAATGCTGTTTTTGAACTGACTCGCATGCAAAAACGAGTCCGGTGACCCCCAATTTTTATTTTAAAAATCGGTTCTACATCGATAAAATATCATTCATGGTGATTTCTACTAGCAATTTTCGGGCAGATCTATCATGGACCAGTGTAACACAGGAGCATCATATCCTGAAAAAGGTACATGTAGACTTTTAAATTTTCAGTGCACTGGGAACCTTTTTGTTCATTTTGGTATTTCATTATATAAAATCTCCCAGTGTAAAATTGTATAGGTTTTTCAGCAAAACTTCTCTCTGTTTTAATTGCAGGTATTGGTATTATTTACTTTAATTGCTAAAAATATCAGTTAAAAAACATGCTTCTTTTGAAATTGAAAAATTAATTAAAAAGTGAAAAGAACAGAAATGTCCTTGGAACGACCTTGGATATGTGCAGTAATGAACATAATTCTAATTTAATTCTAGGGACCAACATCATGACATTGTGGAAGCCAGAACTCAAACTACAGTCTTGGTCAAAATACTTGGCACATTTTTATAACAATAAAATAGCAGTTAAATGTGATGACAAAATTGTTGTGGACTTATCAGTTTCTGTCTCAATCCTAGTCCCCATACCCAGTGTTTCAAAGTTCAAAAGTTGGCGCAAGGCTTTCAAAACCAAAATAGAAAAAAAATGTGTGGGGAGGGGGTTCCAACTTGCAAATTATGCAATTTAGGCTCTTGAAAAGAAAAAAGAATGTTTAGTTCCTTTCTTTGTTCTGTTTTTGTTCACAAATTATGGCTTATGTTAAAGGTCATTTGTTAGTGATAGCAATAATTTTGTGATGTCACCATATTTGTTATAACTTTTGACCTAAAGATCTTAAATCTCATGCTTCTTGAAAAGTTTGTTGCCCTTTTTTCTAGTATTTTCCAAATTCAGCTGATCAGTTGTTGAATTTGGCATGCTTAATTGTTTGACATTAAATTTGTGATTATTATTGAATGCTTCCTAATTTCCCTAAGATTTAAGGCATTTGATGTGACTTTTTTTTCTTCATACACTATTGACTTCATATAAAGAATGAGTGAAAAACAAAAGAAAGCAATTGAGCTTTGGATAAATTTCGTCAGTCACCTAAAAAAACCTAATAATTCACTGCAGGGAGTAACTTGGGGGGGGGGGGTATACCATCACTGACAACCTGGTCACATAAGCCGCAAGAAGGTGCAACGCCGGTATGACACTGGTGAATGCTTGCGATGCCCGGTTGGATACCAGTCGGACGCCGGTGGTTATGTGACCATAACTATAGACATCGTATACGAGCAGCAAGGTTTTAGCTCAGAATCACATTCTTGCGGCATGCTTCCAGCGTCTCTACGGCTCACGGATATCGTCCGGACACCGGTCAGACAGCCAGACACCGGCCGGTGTCCAATCGGTGTCCCATCGTAACCTCTCCGTAAGGTTATGTGACCATGGTATCCGAGCAGATATCCTGATCTGATGCATCACATCACTGGCAGAATTGGGAACTATATAAGAATATGTTATTATTGAACAGTAACTAATTCTTGGGTGTATCTAGGCCTTCCAAATGCACCGTGAGAGTTTATATTTCTATCTATCTGAAGGTTCTCTACATTCAGGGGAGATCTGGAAGGTCCTCTAGAATCTCAATACACCCAGGCGGTGGAGGCTGAGGCAACTGTTACTGGTTGCCGTATGGTATCGTAGCCAATCTCCGGCTGTGTCATGTCCTATACCGCCTCTGGCGTAAGCCGGTGGTTAATTTCGTGGAAAAATACAACTTCCGGGATGGTCACTAAAATTATATTCCTAATCGGTAAAAAAAATTATCTATAAAAGTGAACCCCACGGATTTTGAATAACAGAATTATGTTTATTACTATAAGAACACTTTTGTAATTTTTGTAATATTTTCTTCAATACGTGACCCAATAGAAATACATAAAACGTATCCTAAATTTGCGTTTTAGAAATCCCTCGTCCCTATATTTAGCGGCTTCTATTAATCGTGTCCTATACTGTCTGCATACACATGAATTACAATATAACAATTTTGAATTAAGTAATTATGAGTCAAGTTTTATATACTCGTATATGTAATTGTAGATTATTCTTTAAAGTCAAACAGTGGAAAATGTTATGATACTAATTATCAATCCAGAATGCCACAATGATGATATTAGATGCTATAATGATGTTGTTAATTAAATGACATTATAGAGCAAATTCATTCCAAAATGCTGAATCATTAATGTTCTAAACATCCAGGAAGGCTAGAATAGGAAAGAATTTGTACACCACAAAATTTGTTGAACCTTACTTAATAATTGGTCATTCTTAATTTTGGCAAGAAACATGATGTTAGGATTAAAATGAACACATATGCTGCGGGGATCCGGGAGCGGGTTGGCGCAGCGGCAGTTCCATCACCTTGCACCAACGAGGTCCCGGGTGTGAGTCCCACGCCCGGCGCTTTATGTGCATTTGGTTTTCAGTCCATGCTCGCTTTCGCAGGTTTTTCTCCGGGTACTCCGGTCTTCCTCCTACATTCAAAACTGAATTTAAAAATCATCTTGGAGCCCTGTTAAAGTTAAGCTTCCTTAAGCTTACTTGGTACCATGTACCAAGTTGGGTTTCCTTTGCGAAAGCCTAAACAATGTGTTTTTTTATATGATATCCACAGGTAAACTTTATGGCCCATCATAAGTTATTATCGAGGTAATTATAGAGCAAAAGGCCTATACAAAGTAATAAAAACATCTTCAAAGATCAGGAAGCCAATTTTTTTCACTACACCATCCTCATATAGATCTGTTTTCAGATTTTTAGCCCATCTTTCTGAATGATACTTGCAGGTGCTTTAAAGCTAAAATATATAGCGAATCTGCTCAAATAAATTCTGTCAAACTCCAGTCTTTTCATGTTTTTTTACAGGTAACTCTAAGTAAAGTTACTGACTTTCTCATTCATTTGTAACATACATTTACATTTTCCAAAAAATCAGTCTAAATTCATATTATAAGATAAGTAAAATAAACTTTAAAACCTTTTGGATGTCTGTATCATGGATGGTGCCAATTGACAACAAATTAAACGGTGACATGACAAAATAATATGTTAAAATGGAAAGATGATTGTTTACATTGATGTAATCATGACTTTGTGATATGGATAATGTTAATGATGATATTGATGATTCTGACCAAGACGATGATGATGATGACGATGATGATGACAATGATGATGATGATGATGATGATGATAATAATAAAAATGAAATTGATTTAGAGAATAAAAGATAATATTTATTGTTTTGCCTGTCATCTATCGTCTCATAATGGATGGTGTACATTATTTTGAGCAATGGGTGCCCCTGAATATCTTTTATTCTCAATCTTGGTCAAAAATTTGAGACATTTTTAATATCAAGAATGAGATCAATTATTTGTCAAAAAGCAATAGATATCGTTATTGGAAAAAACGTACACCCCTATTCAAACATAAAACATTCCAATTTAAGTAATGAATTGCGCAAAACGTACACCCCTATTCAAACATAAAACATTCCAATTTAAGTAATGAATTGCGCGTCAGATGTGTACTACAATTTTCAACGCGCAGGTCCACTTCGCGTATACGCTAACGCGCTGTCATATATTGTCTCATAATGAATAGACAATTATTCCTTATAAGCTAGGAAGTGAATTCAGAAAACCTAGTGAATGGTGGCAAGATGGTAACAACGACACACTGTTTGGTGACACCATCCCTAATTCATGTATGTTTACAGTGTATACTTGATGCCAATATACTGTAAAGGACATCTGAACTCAAAATTTAATTTCATAATCTAACAATATTTATGACTGAAGTACTATTTTACAATCAGTGCAAGGTACAAAAATGCAAAAGCAAAAAGTCAAATAAAAATGTCATATAAAAAGGATGCAAAATTGCTTTTGTGAGCCTGACAGCTAGAGTATTGTGGTAGCCTCAGGACAGTGCATATATTAGCTAGCAGTGAGCTCGGCAGTGCTGCATTGTCTGTATGTATATAATTCTGGACCTGTTAACTCTTGTAAGGTGTGCTTGCGTTTTTTACTAGCTTGCTTGCTTGCATTTGTTACAGATCACTGTACATGTGTGTATATGTGCCAACACAGACTTGTGTAATAACTAATCACTTCCCGCAACGAAAGGGGCCACTGTCATATATTAAACTGTGCCGCATTCAGGATCAAAATTTGCTACGATACATCCCATTTACGATCTGATTAACATTATTTTAACAAGCGATTGAAAATTGACCATAATGCCTAGATAAATAATCACTTCCCGCAATTACGAAAGGGGCCACTCTCATATCAAACTGTGCCGCATTCAGGATCAAAATTTGCTACGATACATCCCATTTACGATCTGATTAACAACATTATTTTAACAAGCGATTGGAAATTGATCATAATGCCTAGATAAATATCACAAAATGTTGAGGTTATGTTTTAACAAAGCAAAGTTTTGCCTATATTTCAATACCGTTTTGTTCCTTTTTAATGCCCATCCCATACATTTTTCCAACAAAAAATATAATTAGAATATAAGTTGAATATGTTAATGTAATTAGGTGGATGTTCTAAACAGTGAAGACTAAACAAGTGTTGCCATTAACTGTTTAAACACTTCAAATTTAGGTGAAAAAATCCTTCATCTAACATGACAACAATTTGGTTGTCAGTATTATTAAGCAACCATTTATGATACCACTTCTATATAATATCATTGATTTGCAAAGTTTCCTTTTGACAAAATTTTCTTGAACGTTTTGGGTGAATTCTACACAACTGGAACTGAGTGCCCTCATCAACTGCTTAAAATGGATAATGAAAGGTGTGTCGTGTTTTTTAATAGTCGATCCCAAATAAATGACTTTCCCCTTGAAATATGAAATAAAGTGCAAAGTGCATGAGCGCTTTATTAGAATATAGCAGTAGTTTGAGGCAATTATTCATACAAAATCATCTTCTTTTTGATGGTCCACATTACTCATTAATCACTAATAAAACCAAAGCATGTTGAGATAATTTAAACCAATACACAAAGCAAAATTTAAGCTTACCAAGAGCTATCGCCATGTACCACTATGGCTTGTTCAGCATCGCATCACTGTGGCGCGCCCCTACCCCTGTGTACCATTGAGACAATGATCTAGGCCTGTATAGGTCTTGATTACAGACTAGAATATCGTACGTGCTGCTGATACTGCGTTGTATAAACTCTACTTATTTGCAACACATCATTGGATAATCAAAGATGATTTCAATTACCAATTAAGGGATCATCGAATAAATTCATTCAAATTGATATTCAAAAAGTTAGCTTATAATTTAGAGTTCTGATCAAAAAATTGTATCTGATATTTGATCATTTAAGACTATATGCTTTCATACTCGAGATATTCTAAAAACTTTGGTTTTAATCCAGTTCTTATTGAAGTGTGTTAATCCGCTTCTTATTGAAGTGTGTTAATCCGGTTCTTAATGAAGTGCGTGGATGATCCCTTAGTTGGTGTTAGGTAGGCAAGCAGGTGCAATGGCCACACAAAAACGAGCTGAATGAATGTCATTTGTGCTACTAGCTAGGGAGGTGCCATGGATGAACAAAGATCACTGGTAGCCAGCCAATCACAACAACTCGGATAAAACAACGCCACAACGACGTTGCTTTTACCCGAAAAAAACATGAGAATAATTATAAACAGCATGCACTACACGTGATCCTTGTCGCTTAGAATCATCCAAATCATAAACTAGTAACGCTAGAAAAATAACAGGTTAAAATTGATCAAAAAAGATGATGATATCAACCAAATATTTACAAACTGGTAAGGATAAAAAACTAAGCATGATTTATGAACCATTCAACATGACTGGCCACTGAGAGGGGGCCATGCATCATAAAGGGGCTAACCTTTGAAGCTAAACTATGCTCCTCATTTAAAGTGGTACTGCTACCCGTATCGACCCCAGAGTCTTTGACCTGGGGTTCTGACCACTCCGCATCTTCCTCTAGTGACCGGCCTTCTCCCTGGCCAAAGCGAACTATTTTCTTTTTGGCAGCGGAAATTTCGGACTCGGAATGATGTCCTGTCCCGCCTTGTGTGGCCTGCTTTTGCTTTCCCACGCTGGTAATGTCTAGTTCACCTGAACCTGTGTGGTGGAGGGACACAAAAAGACATTTTTTCTATTTTTTCTCTCAAAAAATGTTGATAATACACATAACAGCTGGCTCACCAGTGATAAAGAGGGCAGATGCTGTTCAGAATGCCATGGTCTGTCATCCCACTGTTCCGCATCGCCTGCACATGATAAATGAAACTTTTGATTCCACCTATAAAATACTGTAAACGGGAATATTTTCGCGAGCAGAATTTTTCGCGAAATCAGACAATCACGACGTAGTACACTTTAGTACATAGACCTACACATAAAATGAATGTATTCGCGAGGTGTTATATTCGCGGTAAGATGTTGATTCGCGAAATTCGCGGAAATTAAATCCTCGCGAAAATTTGCCCGTTTACAGTACTGGTGATTGATAGACATTGGACTGAGGAGGAAAGATCACAACTATGCCACACATAGTATAGTATGAAAATGCCCTGTTTTCTTGAAATAGAAAAACCAAGGATATTAAAAACAGGAATCGATACTCTTCTGAATTACTCCTTTAATTACTGTACCGTCATTTTCTTTTGGAGCAAGTGTGACACTTGGGACACGTTGCAACGGAAATTCACACCTGATTCAGCCATTATTATGCTTTGAAGGATCCAAGTGTGGAAAAACTTGGATCCTGAGCATAATAATGATAAAATTGGATGATTTTCGTCCCATATTTATTGGTCTCACTATGAGTTTTAAAATATTGGGCTCGACTGCGTCTCGCCCAATATTTTTCCAACTTATAGCTCTGCAACGAAAATTCACACCTGATTCAGCCAAAGTTGTGTTAGATGCAAACGGAAAAGTTCGCAAACTTTTCACATTTATAAATGCATACATGTGCTTTTTTGTGCATCATGATCAAATGCTTTTTTCCGAAAAATCCTCCCAGAAGTATCATAACTCAGGCCGATCTACAAGAACAAGATGATGTTAGTACCGATTCCCATTTTCAAGCTCCTTGAGAAACAAATACATTCATGGAATACATTTTGATGTTGACGTCATTTGAACCAACTGTCCAGTTGAAATTTGAAATATGATTTGCAGCAACCGCATATCACCAGATTAAATTTACAGAAACATTCACAAAATGGCACATTATTAATCGGAATCTGACTAAAAGCAGCAAAATGACCAAGAGAAATTCATCGGTTTTGGGACCTGTTGTCGCATCAATTCTTTCTTTGAAAGAAATATAACAATCTCAAATGTCAAATGGACATCGATGAAGGCCGGGTTTAGTCAAAAGAAGATATCAGGACTATCCCATCATGCCTAGCAATGGATTGTTTTATATACACTGCCGCTCTAAAGTATCTCCGTACAAAACCTTTATTCAGCCATGTCTCAAAAGGCGTTTTTCCGATTTTCATCATTTTTTGACAGAGTCTATATTGTATAATTATCTAAGTAACTATATCGGAATTGCATTCATTGCATTTGAAAATATGGCATGTAATGCATATTACTTACTTTTGTCTGAACATAAAAAATTTAGTTCTGCTCATTTATTTTAAAACTTACAACCTGAAAATATTTTATCTTGTTATAAGGTAATAATGAGGTTATGAAAAATTTCTTAGTTACATAGTAATGAGATTTGTACTAGTGTTGTATTTGTAAATATGCATGGTCCATGAAATCAGCCATTTTTATAGCAATGGAAGATCAAATATTAAAAGAAACATTGATTTAGTCATATTGAATAGATAAGTTACCTATACTAGTTATGAATCTTTGATGAATCTAGGTCGTTTAATATAAATAACAAGGTTTTTGAACATTTTTGATTGTGCGGAAATACTTTAGAGCGCGAGTGTATTATGGGTTGTAATGAGAGGTATTAGTAAAAAAACATCTGAAATATATGCAAAATTGTGATGACGTCTGCTAATTGTGCTATAAGTTTCATCACTAATATCCTCATACAAATATCCCATTGGAAGCTAGGCATGCTGGGAATGCCCTTTTTGTTTAGTCTAGGTGCTGCCCCCGCGGGGGCTACTTAGTACAAAAGGGGTTATGGGACGTGCCGCAAATTCGGGTAGCAAAATCAGGCTTTCTGGTATTCCAATCGGCCCTTTTTCTTCCCAAAATGTGGTATTTTGATGGCTTTTCTTTTCAAAATTTGCAGAAATTAGCGCCAAATGCCGCATATTTTGACATTTTTTTATCAAAATGTTAGAAAATTTTGCCGAAATAGAGCAAATTTTGACAGAAAAAAATTAGAATTTTGATTAAATTTTGCTCAAAATTTAGAAAGATTTGGTATATGAATGGGTCAGTTTTTCTTAAAAATTGGTATTTGGATATTTGGATGGGTGGCTTTCCAAATTTCCCAGAGGCACGTCCCTACCCAAACCAAATTTGAGTACCCCCCCCCCTGTGCTGCCTTTATTTCACACAACATTGTAATCATATAGGCAGGCACTACAAACATTCAGTAAAGCCAATTTTGTGTTATTGCAAATTCATCAAGATATTGCCATATTCCAAAATGTCAGCATCAACTTTACTTGTTTTAGTTCATATAATATCATTATGATTCTTTGAAGGAAGCATATACATTGTCATCAAAACATGCATAAAGATTTTACTTTTGTGTAAGTTTTTGATATGTAAAAACATCTGAAAATGGTAGAATTGAAATATATTGAGATATATTGCAAGGAGTTACAGAAAGGTATGAACGTTTCCTAAATTGAACAAAATACAACCTCATAAGTACTTTTTTCTGTATCTTTTAAATTTTTCAGAATATGACTTGTATTTTGTCCAGAATCTCAGAATGTTGACTTTACACAAGGTTTGTGGTGCCTGGTCATATGTTATATACTTTCGACATATAAAATCCAATATTAACATTGAACATTTCTTGGGGTATGTTATACACTATGCTTTTAAAGGAAAGACAGAAAAGCTTTGCTTGGTTTCAGTGGTATCTAACATTTTTGTCTCCATGTTATTCAAACTTTTCAAAATATGCATTCTTAAGTTATGGTTAAAAGTATGACAAGCTATTGGTTGTACAGGGTGTCCCAGAAAAACATTACAATCTTTGCATGTAATTTTCTCATATTTAACGGACAGTCGGAGAGTATATAAACGGTGCACTTCATGAATTGAACTTTAAGATACCGTTTGTTTCATATCAATCGGTAATCTAGAACAGAAGTTATGCTTTGTCAAATATTTGGATGTAAAATTTTCTGGTCCAATTTCAGGATTCCTCTTGAATAAAGTTCTATGAAAAATATCCTTGATCTGCTCACTCAACCGCAACAAAATGTAATAATCTAATATGTACATGCTTTTTTTTTCATCTTTGCTGAAAAAATGAACACATTTGATGAAAAAATAAGACAGATATGATCAATTTTCCAAGGTGACCCATGTTCATTCAGTTCAGAAACACCCCTGCTTTGTAAGCAAAAATCATGAAATTGGACCGGACAAAATCCACCCAAATATTTGATAAAACATAACTTTTGTTGTACATTATTGATTGAAATGAAACAAACGGCATCTTAAGGTTCAATTCATGGACTATAAAATTCATTGTTTACATAATTTCTGACTGTCCATTAAACCTGAGAAAATTACACGCAAAGATAGTAAGGTTTTTTCTGGGACACCCTGTAGCACTAGTTTTGAAAAGTTAACTTTTCACTATGGCCGACTCTCGTAATTACGTAATCTCATAACATTTGCTACACATGACAAAATGCCAGACACTCTGAAACCAGCTTAATTTATGAAATGTACAGACACATTGAATTTGAATTCACATTGAATTTGAATTCACATTGAATATGAATTCACATTGAATTTGAATTCACATTGAATATGAATTCACATTGAATTTGAATTCAAATTGAATATGAATTCACATTGAATTTGAAGTCACATTGAATATGAATTCACATTGAATTTGAATTCACATTGAATTGAAGCAAAAAGTCCCTAAACGGTCCAAAAACTCCAGGGAGGGATACTGACACATTATGCTATGTTGTGAAGTGATGTCCTAATGGACTGATTTTTACCTTCAACAAATTTTTGAACATCAGTTTCATTAAGGTTGAAAATGTCAAAATTTAGTATCTTTTCTAGCAAGAAAGTGGAGTTTTGACTTTTCAGCTGCCCACCCATTTAAAATTTATACCTCTCGCTGGATTAGAACCATACAGACCCATTTTAAATTTAAATACCCCTCCCTGGATTAGAACCATACAGACCCATTTTAAATTGAAATACCCCTCCCTGGAATAGAACCATACAGACCCATTTTAAATTTAAATACCCCTCCCTGGATTAGAACCATACAGAGCATGTAGCATATGAAATGACAACAATTGTGATCCAGCACATCGAAATGTACATCTTTGGTCCAAAAGTCAACATTGAAATCATAAGTTGTCATGTTAGTGCAAGGAAGTCGTATCTGCAATAGCTGCCTTACATCACAAATTTGGATTGCACACTGCATGACCTCCAGTCTTGGGTCAGTGGTTCTTGAAATGGTTCCTCAGGTGACACTGTCACCTGAAGAACCATTTCAAGAACCACTGACATAAGACAGTGGAATTTTGAGGGAGTTTTCACATTCTTGTGACAAGTGGTAAAATATATAACTCAGGGCAGCCATTGCAGATACAACTTTCTTGCACTCACAAAACAAAGTGCCACATCAAAACTACATAGTTTCAAAGGTCAAAAATACAGATACTTGCTAATTCCAAGTTTGAGCTAAAAGTGGTGGAAAATGGGAGAATTTTGTTCTTAGGTGACTGTCGAACATATATTTTTAAGCAAAAATGAATCTGATAGGGTTATTCTCATTTTTTAATAACTGTAACGCTTTTTTATATTAAATGAACTGATTTGTTGAAAATAAACACTTTTAAGGAACCACCATTTTACTAAATCTCAAAATCAACCTCCCGACCTTTTCAATCATTTTCAAATTCAGCCCACCATATCTCAGAATTGACTTTGCCGTATTAATGATGTACCTTTTGATATGCCGAAACACAATTATCAAATGGGCTATTCCAGTTAAAATCCATACACCCCCTATGGAAGACATTACCTTAATCTCCCACACAGGAAGTGTGAATTTTAAATGAAGTCACCAATTTAGGTTACCCCATTTAAAATTCACACTCCCTGTGTGGGAAGTTAAGATAATGTCTTCTATAGGGGTGTGTGGACTTCAACTGGAATAGCCCAATGCACAGAGAACACACATAATGTTAGTCAGGGAGAGCACCATCAAACATTGGACTAAGAAAAACAAGTTGCATGTGCTAGTCAGACACTTCATTATGTGAGTGCAAGAAAGTCGTATCTGCAATAGCTGCCATTTTTCATTAATTTTTGACTGCATACTGTATAAACTCCAGTCTTGGGTCAGTGGATCTTGAAATGGATTTCGAGAACCATTTCAAGAGCCACTGACATAAGGCAGAGAAACTTTGAGGGATTTGTGAAATTATAGTGACTAGGTGTTAAAAAATATAACACAAGGCAGCCATTGCAGATACGACTTTCTTGCACTCACACCAAGAATTAAGTTTGGTAATCTGAAGAGAATGACCAGCCACTTGTGTCTTACTCTAATGATTGATGGTGCTCTCCTTGATTAACATGGCCTAATTCCTGTTCTCTGCAGTAACAAAAATTCATAAAAGCCAAATAGATAGAAAATCCTAAACAAAGATCTACACGTTTTGACAGTGTTCACATGGATCTTTTTAGTTCCATGACCTCTGTTCTCAACTATGTGCACCTTCATCAAACATATGGATCTTTATTAAGATTTGTCTGATGAGTATGAATTTAAATGATCCTGGCTGAACATTTTTAGCATTATTGAAAAACAGGAATACAACAGTAATCAAAGTCCATGCTTCCTTACCAAAAAAAAAGGAGGCATACTGACCTACAATAATTTAATACTCAATATTTGACTTTGATCAATTTTCTTCCTTTTGATTGGGTAGAGCAGCATGGATTAGGGTCAGTGTTGCATTCATGTGTTCATTTTTTACAAACCACCAATGAAAACAGATAGTCACAAAGAAACGGAAAAGAAATGCACAACTTACCCCGTTCACTGACACTTTCACTTTCAAGCTCACCTTCATCAGGACTGGTATAATCCGGTGTGGAACGAATCTCCTCCTCAGAACTACTCAATGAAAATTGTCTCCGCTTTGCGCGGCTACCTTTTGCTTTATGTGGCTTTGGAGGCGGCGGCCGCACACATTCACTTTGATCAGAGCTAAGTGAGTCATTACGGATCATAGAATCGACTTTGCGTGATTGTGATTCTTGCTTGTTCACTTTGTACACAGCACTATTTGGATCCAGATGGTGTTTTGGAACACCTTCAATTCTATTAGCATCATGAGCACCAAAGGTATCTGCCACTAAGCCACCCTGAGCATCAACATCCTCCACTGTGATACTATGGCGTGGCGACGCACCACTTGTTCTTTTTGCAGATGAACTATCATATTGTGGTCCACGTGGTGGCGATCTAGACATATTATTCCCAGGGCTAGAACGTTCGCGTCGATTCCTCGGTCTCCTATCACGATTTTCACTAACAGGAGCGTTAACGTCTCTTCGTTCTAGTTCACCGGGGTAATTATCATAAGATTCTGGGTACATATGAATTCGACTTTGTCGATCCAATGATCGCCCACTAGAAGTCCTTGATAAAGGCTCCTTTCCAGAATAGGATTCTAAAGATTCTAAATCTTCTTGTGAGTAACCTTTTTCTGGAGGGTATGGTTTTGTGTCGTCATATTCCCGAGTAGGAGGATATCTATCCCTGCGGCTTCCTCCGTGTTTACGTCTTGAATATTGTTCATTTGGGTATCCATGTCTATTGTCATTTGCATATCTATCCTGGTCCTGTGGATATCTTCGATCTCCTTTGTCAGTCGGGTTGCTGCGAATACTTTCGTCACTATAACGTCTTCCGTCTCTATCACTAGGATAACGTCTTGAGTCAGGTCTACGGGGATCTTGATCCCCACCCCTTTCAGGGGCATATTGCTTACTATCCCTATTATACCTAGAATCCCGCCCCCTCCTATCTAATCTATCACTGCTAGTTGAACGTTCTCTACGATCTCTGTCGCGACGTCTATCTTGGTCACGATAATGCACATTGCCGGCTAAATCATGTTCCCCCCTTGCCCTTGGACCTCGGTCATCATGACCAGGTCTACCTCCCTCCCTACTACGAGGGCGGTGAGAGTTTGGTCCATCTTCCTCAGATTTGGAAAGCTGACGCTGTAATTGTCCATGAGGAGTCCCAGAGCGACTGCCAGTTCTATGTAATGGACCTTGAATATTGTCCGTGGTAGAGTTTTGCGGAGCTCTCGGTGGGGCCCCAGTAGGTGTTTGATTCCCTGGCTGCCCTATTTGACTTAGATTGGGAGTGCTTTGTCCCTGAGGGCCACCAGGTTGTGGCATACCCGGTGGCATTACATTCCCCGCAGTCGGTGTTATTGCTCCGTCTTTGTCATTGGCCGCTCTCTTATACCACATGCCCGTTTTGGTGAGTAATTCTTGTTTCTTTCGACATAGCTTGCAGACCCATAGTACCTATAAAAGAAAAAGAAAAAGTGTAAATAAAATCAAATTTTTCCATATGGTATGATTAAGATGATAATTCTTTTAAAACATTAAGATCAAGATAGAAATAAAATGCTGTTTCTAAAATCTAAAAGAAAGAGTTAAGACATTTCTCCACCTGAACTCCATCTGCAACAAACAAGATAGGCAATTCAGGCCTCAGTCATAAGGTTGTGCCTTAAAATTTGGTATTTCAACATATGCATTCATTTTACTGGTTTTAACTTTGTGTAAGTCAAATTTTAACTTTGGGCCTAAAAAAATGAATAAATGTTTGCTTAAATTTAAAACAATTGTGAATCTCTCCTGTTTGAAATAATCCATCAGCAACATTATTCATTTAACAAAGCATTTCATGTCCAATGAAAATGTCATAGAATTGTTGAGAATAGCATAAAAACATTCATGGTAACTTTACATCAAAATGTTACAAAACTAGAAAAAGCCTCCAAAGTAACTACATTATGTGCAATGCAATATATAATAATGACAGACAGCATTTTAGGCCCTATAGTCACATTGTTTTCTTTAAGACATCAATGGTGGCTCATTGGGGAAGAGGCATGGGGCATTTTCCCGGAAAAATTACTCTACCAACAAAAATCATTTTAGTTTTTTGATTAATATTATATCTTTTCTGAATATTTGAAGATAAAATATCAGAAACTTTGCACAACAAATTCAACAACAAATTTTAGGTGAAATTTTCAAATTTGTCCAAATATTTAATAATGTGCATTACAAAAATGTCATTATTTTCAGATATAATAAGCAAATCTGACCCCCTCCCCTAAAAAAAATGATAATTTTAAATTGAATTGCCCCTAATATATGTATGCCCCAGTTTGTTCCCTCTCCCCAATGTAATACGCATCTTGCAATTTGCTGCCAAATTGTGCGTAAAAAAACACATTTATATCGTAGTAAACTAAAATATTGTGTTTTTTTCGTCTAGAAATAATTATGAAACTTAAAAAAGTACAAATTTCCTATAAAGTAATGACACAAGAATGCTATCAACACAATAAAGTCAAATGACAATAAATCAGTGTTTTGTGAAAATCACAAAATTTGATTTGATTTCTCCTCAAGAAAGGCAAGCAAACTATAGTTGCTGAAGATCATCCAATCCTGATAGTCTAGCAACCAATACACTGCAACAATAGCGGCGAGACATGGATATCCCGCTACCATGAAATACCAGTAAGCTTATTGTACCAAAGTATTGTTCGGCAAGAAAAACACCCAAGTTGAACAAAATTCCTCTGGGAACTTACTATTCTGAAGTTATCAAAAAACACGCTGAGTTTAGGAGACCAATTGAATGAACATAATCCTATTTCTACCATTGCAAAGTTGCGAATCCACACAGCCAATTGTAAAGTGTAAAATGGTACAAGTCTCTCATGGGATCTAATTGATATTGTCAGAAATTTGCCATTTAGATCATTACATGGTAATTTTGGATTTTGAAACTTGCAAATTTAACTTCTATAACTTGATATTTAATTTAAACTTGAAATATATATAGGCATCCTATTATTTGTATAGCCATATCTTTTGATGTTCGAGAGGAAAAGTGAGCACAGAATCAAAAAAGATACCTCAAGGACACACACCACTAAATAATAGCTCTCTTAAATAAAATAAAAAATTGAAAAAAAAATGGCGGGAACTACAGGTTTTTTTTGTAAAATTTCTTTTTAATCATGTTCTGTGGTACAAATGTAGTCAGACTGGGTTTAAATGATAACCTAATTTGGATGTTTTATTGCAATTTGTGAGCAGATTTTTAGTAAATGTTTACTAAAAAAATAATAAAAAAATAAAACTGCATTCCGCATTAGGTTGTCAAATTTAGGTGAGCTTTGAGACAAACAATTAAATTAGTGTGGCCTAATGTTTCATATTTCCTGTATGACAACACTTGTAAGTTTTCCAGTCTTATTGAAGACGTAGTAAAAAGCAGTTGCCAAAAGGACTAGATTATTATGGGAATCAAGTCTGCATTCTGGGTTACACAAATCACACAAATCTTTGCGAGTTTTATAGTTGTTGTACATTGGAGTGTTGCTCTGGCTAAATGAGCGGAAAGTCGTGATTTTCAAAATTGAGTTTATGACATATTTAAAGTCTCTATAATCTAAGCTTTCAAATGATATATAAATATGTCACACTTTTTTCTACAATCTTCATTTAGAGATCAAAATACGAGTCAGCCCACTGACAATTTGTCAGTAAAAAATTGTCGCAAATCAATTTTAAAGTTACTGATTACTATAGTGTATGATAGCAAAACGCGATCAATTGCACTTCAAAATGTGAGATATAGGTTAACACTTTTGCATTTATGGGTTTTATGTCAAAAACCAAAATTTGATCTTTTCGCCATATTTTTACTTTAGCAGCCATTTATTCAAAATCATCAATCGCGACTTTCAGCTCATTTTGCCAGAGCACCACTCATTTTAAAAAGCATCAAACAACCAATATATAATTTGCATTGGCATTATTTAACTAAAACCCAAAACAGAGATTAGAAATACGGTACCAAAATGAAGCTTGCTTATCAAGAATGCCCCTTAATCTAGTCAATGCCCCACTCCTTATTATCATAAAAATAAGACATTGTCCCCACATAATTGCTCCTGATCTCAAAATGTTAAAGTATGTGATATTTAGCACTCAAATGACATCATAGTTAAAGTACAAAGGTCATACTATCACAACAATTACTTAGTGCACTTGCTAATAAAAAGATGATGTTATTTCGTCATTTCTGTTGAACATTTGTACACTGAAATTGCATGAATAAGAACAAAAATTGAATTTAAACAATATCTTTAAAATCTATTTCAACAATATCTTTGGACAAAACATACAAATTCTATATGTGGACTTGACTTTTTTTCAGCAGGGAACTGATGCAACCAGGAAATTCATGTTAGTTATTCACAGGGATTTTTCTATATCAAATATGAAACATGATTATTCAAAAAGAGAAACATTTTTAGAAGCTTGCACAGCAAATGCTGTTATATTTATTAATTACCCCAAGTTAATTATCATACAAAAAAAAATATACATCTATTTAAATAATTCTATAATAGCAACTATTAAGCAATTTCTTAGCCGTGCAACAATAATTCTCGGACCTATCCATCTGATAATGAGCTAGACATTTAAGATTGGAAGTAAGCAATCTAAGCAAATCCCTGATACGACTGACTACCTACCCTACCTACCTACATACAGTAAGCTGAATCTCTAGCAAGCACTCTCTTAGTGCCTGCATGTCTTGCTAGCTCTATAGCAATACTAGGCAAGAGATGTATGCCTTCGCATGTGTGTGTGTTAACAGCCTGACGTCAACATACGAGCACAGAGCTGATTCACACCACCATTTTAACTCTTATCTATCTACTCGTTAACCTCTTCTCTGATCACATCCACATTTTTCTCATCAACATCTGAAATATTATTACATTAATTTATTTCCAAATATGGTATTTATAATTACATAAATTTGTTTAATACATAACTAGAGCTGCGATTCTACTAGGCAACATATTTTCCATTTTTATTCTCATATTTTTTCTTTCATTTTTGACTCTTTGTACCTGCGGCATTATTTTGTGATATTAACCCTTTCCTGATAACATCCGCAATTTTTTTCATGTTATTCAAATGATTTAAATGCCACATTTCTATTATCATAATGTGCAAATAGTTGACGGTTTGGATTGATTACTGTGTTGCATCTTTAGGTAGTTTTTTTTTAATCTTTCAAATGTGATTTTATGTCAAATCCTTTTGTGATAGCATTCAGATTTTTTCTTTCTTAAACATTGTCCTAAATTCTATTACATTGTTCCAATATTTTTTTTTTCAATGAACATTTTTCAACATGAATTTATGACATACTTGAAATAAAACAAAACAAAATAACATACTTCAAATGTGATTTTATGTCACATCCTTTTGTGATAGCATTCAGATTTTTTCTTTCTTAAACATTGTCCTAAATTCTATTACATTGTTCCAATATTTTTTTTTCAATGAACATTTTTTAACATGGATTTATGACATACTTGAACTAAAACAAAATAAATAAGCATACTTAAAATGTCTTATCAATACTTGAATATAATTGCAACATTATCAGCCAATTTCTGTCTACAAAAGTTGAAAATAACAGATGTGAAGGGCTTTTATCATTTGAGATAGGAGGCAAAGGTCATTTGTCTTTTTGGTCATAATTGTCACTTAAGATATGTTCTCTGTATCAATGCGCATTAGATACTCTCTTGTAATGAAGGGTAAAGCACACTCTTTAAGGAGTTAAATGAGGGCCAAAATCTTTAACAATAACTTTAAAAAAAAATTGAATATGGCATCACACATAGTTGTTTTTTAAGCAAAGTGCGTTGTCTTTCATAATTCTCTTTTTTGTTCACTTGTTGTTCCATTTTTTTATATTTTTTATATATATTGGGGATTTAAAGTGCGCTATGCCTCCCAGATTTGTAATTCCACTCGGCCTCTGCACAGGTTACAGGTCTTCGCAGACCACTGTGGCCCAAGTAAGCTCCATTCCACACCAAACATCATTTCAGGTTCTGCGGCAACCTCAAGAGGTGCTGAACCTTGATCAGCTCACATATGCACCATCGCTGCCCAAATCAGCTCCCTGAGTTTCGTATGAGTTTCCAAGAGACAATTAGCAGTTAGTTCCTTGTCCAAGGGAATTTCAAGCACACTCAACTGTTTGGAACCCGTGGGGCTCGAACACGGGACCATCCGCACTGCAAGCGAGCGCCGTACCGATTGAGCTAACTTGACTGCCTTCTTTAACATTTAGAGAGTGTGAAAAAGTGTAAGGTCCAACAAATTAGTTGCTGTATCCTGTCAACCTTCTATTTTCACCACAATCCCAAAATATTTTGAGTTATCAATAAAATAGATAAATAGATGTGTATTTGTATTATAAGAAGAGTAAATAAATAGCAAATATCATAGGCACTCTTAAAATCCTTACAAAACATTCTCATCTTCCACCAATCTACTGATCTTATTTTTACTTATACATTGGGACAATCTAGTAATTTTAGACCTTAGAAATCTTAAAACTCTCCAACAAGTTGCCCATTTTACTATTGCGGAATAGTTATTTCTGGTTAAACCACAGATCTACATTCAGAATGATGATTTGTGGTTAACTGTTCACCTAAATCCAGAAAAAAAATTGAAAAGGTCAAAATGATAGAATAAAAAAAGAGAAAAAATTACAATTAAATCAATTGCAGTTAACATTAATATTGTCTTTAGTATAGTTTTTAATTAATAAAATTCCATCAACTTTATTTTAAACCATGTTTGGTTTTGGAAAAAAAAATTAAATTAAAGACAAGAGGAAAATGGTAATTGGAATACAGCACATAGAATCAATATATGATGACATGGAGCTGATGTCATCAGACCTAATTAAGGCAACAACACAAGTCATACATACCAACATATTGTGCTCCCACATGTATAATGTGATTGCTAGGCAAATAAGGCCTAAAAAAGAAAAATGTTTGATTGGCGTAACCCAACCGACCCTAATTTTACGGCCGACCCTAAATATTTTTATTTTTTTGGAGCATGGCAAAAAACCTCAAAATCACAAATTTGATGGGAATTGATTCATAGAGGCCCGATATATGGCTTGCAGGACATTCAAAATGACAAATAAAAGATGCCTTACAGACAAAGTGAAGATGTTTTTGTATATGTGTTGTATTCTTGTATGTGAAACACAGACTTAAATTTAAAAAAAAAATAATTTAAAATCCGACCTACCTACCCTTTTTTATTTTCTATGTTACGCCAATCAAACAATTATTTTTTTAGGCCTAAGGGGTGGGTAGTCGGTTACCAAGACTATTTTGAATTAAAAACAAAAAAACAAAAACTAATCAGGGATAACATAGGAACATTTGGACTTTGAAAGGTTTACTTTGGATGTCACCAAAAAATAAAATCACTCATTTCATATACAATGACTTTTTTTCTTGTCAAGAAACGTAGGCCTATCAAAAAGATTCATCTAGATCATATGCTAAATTACTAAAGAAAATCATTGTCAAAAAAAGCAGATCTCACATTCGACAACACCCATACTTCTGAAAATTATCTGTTTGTTTGTTTGTTCATTTGATTGTTGTACTCTGTGAAGTAAATATTATAGCCTTCTTTTTCTATATCATAGCAATTAAATTATGTTATTTCTTTTACGGTATTCAAATGTTAATTCCTAACAACGTTACTACTAAATAGCAATATTTATCTTCAGTAGATAGCACGGGGGTTTCTCATAACAAATCGTATTCCTAACTATACATTTTCAGTTGATAATTAATTTGTAGTGTAAGCACCAGAGATGAATTTTGAGATGTCAAAGTAAAAATCGGTATCACTGTTCAAACTTATGCAATAGTTACCTAAAGTGGTGGTCACAATACGCCGTTATGACCACCGCTTAAAGAATATCCCACATATTGTTGTATGATGACATCGTATGTCACAGTAGCCATGTAGTCACAGTAAAGAGTGGTGACTACTGGAAGAGGAATCGGACTGTGTAATTAATGCCTTCATTGCACTTCAGATCTCAAATTATTACAAAAAGTCAGAAAAAACATTTGCAAATAACGTAAAAAATTACAAAGTAACCCCCACACGGATTAAGATTGTACAATAAACTTGACAAAGAACTTGAAAAATAAGAGTAAGAATTGAGAAAGCATAAAACTAGATATTTTGAATGTAAATAATCATTATACACCTTGTGATATTTGCAATCAACACATGGAATCACATTTTAAAAAGCAAACCGCTATTTAGCACACATCAAATATCAAGGTGAAAGATGAAAGCGATGAATTATCAAGTATTGACCAAAAATGTGAAATAAATAAATAAAATGAGACAATTTTTATCCACTAGATTAGTATAAGACTGCAATCAACACATGGAATCACATTTTAAAAAGCTAAAACGCTCTTTAGCACACATCAAATATCAAAGTGACAGCGATAAATTATCAAGTATTGACCAAAAATGCGAAATAAATAAATAAAATGAGACAATTTTTATCCACTAGATTAGTATAAGACTGTGAGCTGATAAAAATAACCTGATGCAGGAGCAGGCTAAGGTGGCATGCATGGTTTAAAGCATGCATATATGTAGTGGGTATATTGTCTGTGTGTGTACAATACTCAGCTAGGGATGCACGCTAGCTCGACAGACTCCTCTTGTAGCTAGCAAGCATACTCCACAATCAAAAGCTTATTCCTTTTTGAGCACTAGACTTGATCAAAGTCTTGTTGAACCACCTGATTGCTATGCAAAAACCACCTGTGAAATGCATTAATAACAACTTTCCATATTATTGTTCTCATGTTTGTCTACTCTCGTCAGTTGTATATCATTATTTTTCTACTTAAAAAAATATACCGTCTTCAAATTTTGGTTTATGATGCAGAATATATGAAATAACACAAATACTAAATAATTTTTATATTTTAAAGGAAGAAACGATTTCAAAGAATAATGTAAAGTCTTCATTAAGGCATGAAAATTAATCCTTTTGTATTCTCTATTATTCAAAGAAAATACTTATATTAAACCATTTTTTTTTTCTCAATTCAATTTGAAAATAACAACAGAATTATGCAAAGATCCAAATAGAGATTATTTGAACTCTTATTCAATACTGGCAAGGGGTGTATTTTTAAGTCAAAAGGCATTTGCTAAAATGTATATAAAAATTTAAAAAATGGCAATTTATTTAAACAAGTATACTATATAATTTCAATTGCTTTCAGAAAGATTAACATAAAAAAATACAAATATTTGCAAGAATAATTGTGTCTGTTTAATTTTTTTTTTAGAAACATATAAATGGTTGAAATATCTGCTAGCTGTCAATAATGTGCACAATTCATTTGACAATAGAATCTACGGTATCGACTTGTTTGCAATGTTGCGTGTGGTATCATAACGCATCGTCGAGCACCGACACCTGGTATCGTCGTAAGACACACCATTAAGCAGACCCTTCAGTCATGTGACCAATTTGCCACGCTGTCTGCATCAAAACCGGCTGCAATGACAAATATTTTGTACAGACTATATTTTTACTTAATTAATTTCAAATAGCATGCATTTTTTATAGGTTTTTAATTTGCAAACCGTAAAGTAACATTTGACCTGACTTGGAGTTGGCACCATGGAACGGCAAAAAATAGTGTAAAAAAGTGCAAAGAATTAAAAAAAAAAACATGTGTTTTAGCCAAAATTGATCAAAAAATATCAAATATCACATTTTGGGGAAAAAATATAAGCAATATTTCACCTATATTTGTCTTTTTCCAAAATTTCATGAATATGAATGAAGAAGGGACATTGTTGCAAAAAAATACAATTGTTGACACTCTTTCCCAAAATTAATCATTTTGGTCAAATACAAATAGCATGGCATGTTCACTGTTTACATTGCCATAAGAGAATAATTTATTGTTAATTACCATATTTCAAATAAGTTTGCAGCATTGTTTCAAAATTTAAGACTGATTTTCTCCTAACATTTAGGTGATCCCTTGTGATAACTGGTAACTATTGTGTGAGAATATCCGCTGCTATCTTCGTAAGATAGCATCTAATACAACAATACACATTTTAACCGAAACAAATGTTGCCAATTTTGAATATCCATATTTGTATATTTTTAAATCTAAAATTGATTTATAAATTCAAATATCGTATTAAATTTCTTTAATGATTTTAACTAAACTTTATTCCTTATGACTACTGTAATTGTACTTATATGTTCACAGGAATTGATTAAATTTTGGGACTGCTGCTAGATGCAAAATTGTGCGTAATGAAAAACCTTACTGACGGAAATTCCAAAAATATAAAGTCTGCAGTGTCTGCTCTGAAATTAACTATCATAACACAGGTCAGGGTTTACAGTCAAAGGTTACATTTTATATTCATCTTATTTCAAGTATTTAAATAGCATTCGCATAAATTTCGTCTTTAATAATAGCTTCCTTTATCTCCCATTGTACCCAAATGCATCAACTGTAAAATAGCCGTTAGGGCTTGGCAACATCCCTGGCCCTACGGTGGGAATAACCCGAGGCAAATCCCAGCCTAAGGGATGGTATAGTGTACATCCCTGGCCCTACGGTGGGAATAACCCGAGGCATATCCCAGCCTAAGGGATAGGTATAGTGTATCACCTAGCCTTCCATAGTCAATCTATACACAAATGGCTGGCATGAAATAGCCAAGCCAGTATCGAGCCCAATACAAGGGACTTGTGTCAATTCTACGTGGGTTTTGATGAAATTATTCCCGGTCTCACTGCTGACGTCAATCGTGCTGGCTCCGTTGCTAAGGCAAGAGGCCATTAATAAATTCTGACATGTTTGCTGTACTGCGCCGTAATGAGAAAACAAAGGAAGTAATAGCAGTGAACACAAGGTGCTTTAGCTCTCCGTACATTTGATTTCAGACGGATATTGTGTAATAAAGGAATCCATCACGTCCTTGACATCGACGCAACCGTTTCAGAGCAACGTAGCATTTTTCTTGCATGGTACAATGCCGCTATCGGATGTTTTTTATAATGTACTATATGCCTTCTAATGTTATGACACCAACATGTTTAAGATATAGAGGACAATCCTGCATGTCAATAAATTCCTTAAACCAAATGATTAAATATGTGCTACACTATATATTGAATTTGATGTGTAAAATCATGGACAGGTTTCTATGACACATCGGTTAGGATCAGTAATAAGCAGACAAAATTGACTTGATAATTCTTACGCAATGATTTTATGCGGATGTTCTTTTAGTCACCATTACGATTACAACTGATACAATGATTCATGGGGTTTATTTTGGATATATTGTAATCTTAAAACATGTCATGTATATAGAGTATTTGTGTTATTAGGAAACTTAGATAAACACAATTTATAAAAAGGTTGATTTGATCAAAGTATAACGTGAACTATTAGAAAAATGAAAATGATACGCAATTACAATTTAAATATTTTTTACAAAAAATACATATTGGACATGTAATTTCCAATTGAAGGTAACATTACACTAGAATTGTAGTCCCTCTTTATTTATTTTCATTTTGCTATTTTTCCCTCGGTGAATTGACCATTAATTCTATTAAACCTTCATCATGTGTTTCATGGAAACTTGTTGGTAAATGCTTTTAGCAAAATTGGACGGAACATTTATTCCTACACAAAACTGACCAGAAAGTGTACATGGGGTCATTTATTTCAATTGAGCAAAAGTAGAATGAAAAAATATGAAAGGCCATTTCTTTCTGAGTAAAATAGAAGAAGCATGTTTGGTGTTTTCTTACTTAGCAAAGCTGGGAAGAAACTTGATGTTTTTTCTTTGTGATCAATCTAGACAGTAAATGTAGGACCTCTCAAGATAGAAAGTATACAACCTTTTCTTCTTCAGCGAAACTGACAGAAAATGTAGGGCCTTCCTGGATAGAAAGTATAGAACCTTTTCATCTTGGGCAAAACTGAAAGAAAATGTTGGACTTTTCCTCCTTGGTTAAAACTAGATAGCAAATGTAATCCTGTGATTGTAATGCCTTTTCTTTCCACACAAAATTGGACAGAAGATGTAAAGCTTTTAGTCAAAGGCAATTCTGGAAGAAACTGTAGGACCTTTTTCTTTTTATCCTTGGCAAAGCTTGACAGAAAATGTAATGTCTGTACTGAAAATGTCACTTGACTTTTCTTTATAAGCAAACTGGTCAGAAATATGTAAGACATTGTCTTCTTGGGCAAAACGGGACTGAACATTATGTAGAAGCCCTTCAGAAGAAATGAAGGTATTTTCTTATGGACAAAACTGGGACAGAAAATATAGGATCTTTTTTGCGGGCAGAATGTAGGACCCTTTTCTTTGGGGGCAAAACTGGACAGAAATTGAAGAGAATTTTAGGCAAAATTGGCCAGAAAATGTATGTCTTCCAAAACTGAAAATGAATGGTCTTTTTTTTCCTGAGCAAATCTAAACAGAAAATGAAGGTTCTTTTCTTCATGGGCAAAATTTGACAAAAAATTGTTTTCTTCCTAGCCAAACTAGACAGAAAATGTGTAGTAAAACCTGACATAAAATGTGAGATCTTTTCTTCCTAAGCAAATGTCTTTCCGACTCAAAACTGCACAGAAAACTG
>JXSR01S071424.1:152494-164874 GCA_000969725.1 Ophiothrix spiculata
TAGATGTATTTCCCCTTGACGAAAATGAGTTTTGTTTTTAAAACAGATTAAAAATACCCTTACGACTGGTCGCAAACGCCTTACAAACAAGCTGCGATCATTTGTTTTGACCGTTTCGTACGAACGTCGTACGAACGCCCCAAGAACATTGTACGATCAAAAACAGTTCTTAAGTTCGCAACCTGGTTATTTGTCATGTTCAATGTCTTGGTACGACTGCCTTGCGAATACCTGCATACGATAGCAGCACGACGTTTGTACGGCGTTCGCACGGCTGCCATATGAACATCAATAACTTCGCCATAGTAATTCCTATTCAAATGAATGTTTTTTAATGAGGATTTGTCAGAGACGTGCTAATCATCTCTCTGGGATTAGCATATAGTAATCACATTTTGCTTTATGTGTTGATATTGACATGGTCAGTGAACATACCAATGGCTCGTACGAGCCATTGGTATGCTGTTCTTATAATGTTTATTATGTGAACGAGTAAGGCACTGCGACTGATTTTTAATTTCAGGGGGCTGAATACCGTATTTGAAGTTTAAATTATTGAGTGCGAGTATGCTTTGCAATAGTGGCACCATGGGGAATTTGAATATGATGTCACCCCCTTTTTTCATATTAGCGAGGAATTTGTTGTAATGACGGTATTTTGTGCCGTAAAATTACTTTTACCCTACTCTTTTCTCTTTCTCTAATTCTACACCTTCTCTTAATACCCTTTCTTTATTTGTTTTTTCTCTATTTCGTCTTGTCTCCCCTTTACCACGCTTTATTCTTGTACTTTATTGATCAAAAATCCACAAGTCTATCGCACGAACACAGTCAGAAATGTGTGCGACCTTGCGAACTGATTATGAGTAAACACTCTTTCGTAAGACCACCGCAAGACGTTCGTACGAAAGCTTACGAAGTGGTCAAATAAACATTGTTAATCGGTCGTACGACCGCCGTACGACCTATTGTGACCATAGCTTCTCTTTTACTTAAAGCAAAAAACATTTAGTGAATTATGTATGCAAGGGATAAGTTTAAAAAACAATCATATAAGTGTCACTTTAAACAGATGGACCCCCAATTTTTTAGGAGGAAAAAGCAAGCATCTATTAGGTTTTGTAACCACACATAGTTTGTGTGCTGGACACTGTGGTATTTTGTACATCCTTTATACTGGTACTTCCCTTGCTGAATTCAAACTGAAAGATAAATATGTCTTTTTTTTTTAATCTAACCAAGTTCCTGATACACCACAATCGAAAAGAGCCCACACAAGAGATTAGCAATAATTTTCTATAAAAAAAAACCTTAAGCTTTTCTTATAAGAATCATACCATAGACTAAGCTAATAAGTACTAATTATATTGATGAAGCTAGACTTTGGAATGTCCAAAGATGTGAAAACTTTTAAAAACCCTGGTCACATAAGCCGCAAGAAGCCGCAATGCCGGTATGACATCAGTATGACACCGGTGAATGCTTGCGATGCCCGGTCGGACACCGGTCGGACGCTGGTGGTTATGGGACCATAACTGAAGACATCGTATACAAGCAGCAAGGTTTAAATTCTTGCGGCATGCTTCCGCCGTCTCTACGGCTCATGAATACCGGTCGGACATCAGTTGGACACAGGCCGGTGTCCGATCGGCGTCTGCTGATTTGATGCCATAAACACATCGTACCTCGCCACAAGGTTATGTGACCAAGGTATCAGTCATCTCATAAGAAATTGGCTCCTGACATTTAGTAAAAGAACCCATACAGTAACCAAATCACCAGTACAAATTCAAGCATTAGAAGAAATAAATAACTTTGAGAATTTCAGGATCAAATACTAGCTATGTTTTTGAAGTTTACAGTTTTGGAATGCTAAAAGATGTGCTATTTCGAAATCACTGTTTTCCCCAAAGAAATTGATCTAAACAATGATATTCAAGCAAATTATAATACACTCAAAAACTTACTCCATCCTTCATTTTTAAATGAAGCGTTTGAAAACAAGCAAAAAGAAAAATGAACAAATTTTGTCATTTAAATACAGATTAAGACTGTAATTATAATGACAGAAACAACAACACTTAAAAAACCCATGCAAACTAAAGACTCCCAAAAAAAGTATCGCCTCACCTCGAACAAATGGCTCCTGCGCCAATACGGAATACGCAAACATAATTTGAAGACTGTGTGCACAAGCGCTGGAGTTTCAGCTTTCATTTGACACCCTATTTCTGACAATTGACTGAGAAACACCGATGTTATGAACATTTTAAACCCTCAAGGTCGTTTTGTAAAAGTTGCTAATTTCATTTTTCGCACCATACAAACCAGTAACACAGGACCAAGGATCAATATGAGGTGAGTGAGTTTGGTCACAGTAGCTCGCTGTTTTTCGAAAGCATGCGTCATGGGGTTCCAAGCATCATCCATCAAGATTTTTTTCATCTTATTAATTATGTGAAACAATCTAAACTTCAGATTCTTTGGTAGGCATTACTAGCCTTAAATGCAAATGGGGCACCATTATTCGTCCTCTAATGTGGTCTGGTACTTGCGCCATGTCTTTAATGCTAGTAATATCTACTAATTGAATGTCGTTTCTTCGGTTCTTATTATTAATAAAAATGAATTAATGAAAAATTATAGGGAAAAAAATATCTGGATGGATGATGCTTCGACACCAATGATGCATGCTTTTGAAAGTCTGTGTGCTTCATTGACTAAACTCACTTACCTCTCATTTTGATCCTTGATTTGGGTTACTGGTTTGTACGGTGCAAAAAATGAAATTTGCAACTTTTACAAAATGACCTCGAGAGTTTTAAAAGTTCATAACTTCGGTGTTTCTCAGTCAATTGTCAGAAACAGGGTGTCAAATGAAAGCTGAAACTCCAGCGCTTGTGCACACAATCTTCAAATTACGTTTGCCTATTCCGTATTGGTGCAGGAACCATTTGTTTAAGGCGAGGCGATACTTTTTGGGGAGTCTTTACATGAGTTAACCAGCATACATTCCCATTACTTCATTTCTAATTTACTTCCTTTCACCACAAGACCATGGCTTTGAACATCAGTTACTGTGTATGTCAAGTTGGCATACAGTCTAAACTAGTCCCTGTCTTGAAGCACTCCATGCAGTTACCATCAAGTATCTAAAGACATCTCACCACCATTTAAATGCAAAATATAACATACTCAAAGTAAATAGTTCTTCTTTTAAAAACCACAGAGACCCTAGTCTTGCATGATGTCCCCTGGTTTCTAGTTCATATTTTAAGAGTCCAAACTGAGCCACAGTTGAATTCAACTTGGGGCTTAAGTTTTCCTCCTGTTTTTAAAAGCAAGATTCTTAAAGTTGATTTGGCAGAGATCTTCATACGAGCAGCAATCTGGTATCTTGAGTCAGTTTGTTACAATCATTTTGATATTCGAGGCAAGACGCTGTTCCACTCTCTAATTCGTTATGTGAGTGCAAGAAAGTCATATCTGCAATGGCTGAGTTATATCTATTTTACCACTTGTCACAAGAATGTGAAAAATCCCTCAAAATTCCACTGTCTTATATCAGTGGTTCTTGAAATGGTTCTTCAGGTGACGGTGTCAACTAAAGAACCATTTCAAGAACCACTGACCCAAGACTGGAGATTATACAGCTTGCAACCCAAATTTATGACAAATGGCAGCTATTGCAGATACGACTTTCTTGCTACCTGTCTTCTGCTAAGTGTAAAATAGCTCAATTGACCAAAAGGTCCAATTGAAACATGGTAACTTCAGGCAAATCAAAAGTTGAATGGACAGTGCCATCCAAAATCCAGAGCGCAGGGCCCTATTACCTGTAAATGCAACCCATACACGGTACTTCTGTTTACAACTGTCCAAGTAACTTTTGCTTGGCTTATAGAAACATATACTTTGAAATCATTTCAATTTTACAATCTTCGTAGCGTCGGACACATACTAGTATGTCATCAACATCATAGGATTATAATGCTAGTCTTCACAACAACTTCGCTTGGTACAATAATGTGTGCTTGTATCAAAAGCAGCTATGGTTAAGACTAGCTTTGAACAATATAAATTCACAAGTTCTGCAAGTACCAACCAAAAGACAAAGATGGGCTATCTCCATCCTAAATATCTAATTTGGTGCCAACATAATACTATCCAATGGTTGGTGTACCTAACCTACACTACTTGTGTTTTTCTTTACTGGCAACAGAAAGGACAGCAAAAGAAGGAAGGTAAAATAGAAGGAATAGGAAGAACAAGAACAAAGATGAGTTGATAGGAAGAAACACGGGAGACAACCAACAAGACTTAAAGGTGCAATTCATGATTTTGATGTGGCCTCTTTTCCAGCTAAATAAAAAGAAGAGTACAACATAAATATATACTGAAAATTTCACTTGATTCCGACCATTCGTTTGAAAGTTACAAGCTTTTCAGCATTTTGAAAAATCCCCATAGACTACTGTGTTGTAATTATTGTCGGGGCCCCGACAATAATTAGAAAATGACACATTTTCTCTTTTTTCTCAAAAACGCAAGCACATATGAAAGAATGGTTTGGGGATCGTAACGTATACCACTTGAGGATTCTTATAAGCTAAAAAACTCCAATTTGATAGAGGTGACCTTGAGGGTGAAAAGTGGATCATGAATTGCCCCTTTAATCAGAATTCTGTAAATAAACAGTTTTCTCTTCTCTTTAATGTAAGTAAATTGATTTGATCTCCTATAGAGAAATGATATGTTACAATTTGTTTACCAACGTGCAAGGTTGAGATCATTTCATGATAAATACTCTTAAAAATGACCAAAATGTTTCTATAAACAACCAAAATACAAGATATTATGATATCAAGGCAGAGCCAGAATTAACCATATTCTTGACATTGGGGCTCTCCACACAGAAAGCATCAAATCTAGATGCATCTAGATGAATGTACATTTCCGAAGTGCAGATTGTGTTCACACGCGCATCAATCTGACTTTACTATCGTTGCGAGTATTGACGTCCAGTTTAATCTAGATGCATTTGGATGTGCGAAGTACAGATTGATTTGCTCGTGTGGAGAGCCCCATTGTCTCTTAAAGTAGCTGACTTTACATAGAATAAAAATTTGCTCTATTTAGTAAATTCTATTTTTAAATAAGTCACAATTTGTGTGTTCAACAATTTTAAGACTTGCTTGTTTGAAGATCAAACTCAATCACTTACAGAGAGAAAATAATCTATTGAGCATTGCTCTTCTACACTGGTACACCAATGTTATGTATTATGCTTACCCTATTTCTGACACTCTTTTTCTCTAAAATGGATTGACTTACTTTTAAGTTCAACTGACTGAAACTTTTCAGAGAATTAAAATTAAAAGATTATTATCTTAAATGATACTTTCAAAATGTGTTTCTTGACTCAAAAAGAACAATAGATAATGTCCCAAAATCCTAAAATTTCAATGACAAAGCTTTTAACAGACTAAAATGATTTTTTATATAAACCTGTTGGTTAAAACATGTTTCAAATCATTATTAGGTTTATTCCTTAATATAAACCTAATTTAGAATAAGAATCGATTTCATGACTCGTAATTCTATCTCCAAAAAAGTTTCATCACCAATAACAGTCTATAAGACTTAAAATAAGTCTTTCCATTTTAGAGAGTTCAAGAATCAATTATTCTTAGACAATATCAACAAATTTCAAACATAATTTGGGGTACACAAAATATTGGTATTGTTTATATGACAATAGGTAATGGTATCAAACATAATTTACTTCAGATTCAACTTCAACTTAATCGATTAGTACAACTCAAAATTAAAAACAACGTTTGGTAAAATAAGGGGGTTTCAAGGATAAATGGGTAACCAAGTACTTTGTTATAAGTTTGAAACACACATTAAAATAAAATTGGGTGTTTTGAAACACCGTCATAATACTTATATAAAAGAACTTATATTTTCTTCAAATAATATAGAAATAATCAATATATAACGGTTTTCTAAGCAAATATATATTGAAAAGAGAAATGAGTGGAACAACCAGAAAACAGACTTTAAAAATGCTGAAAATAATATCATTGGTTTGTTTGTTTACAAAAAATAGAGTACCATCAACCAATTTAATCTTTTAACCACATCTAAGAGAAAAAAGCTAGACTTTTAAAATACTTCTTGATGAGAGCAGAAAAGAACTAGTCTCCTTCACAAAAATATAGATAACACCATAGTTTTACTTTAAAGAAAATTTTGCTTATGGGTTTCAATATTTCAGGATTTAAAAAACTGACCTTGATTAATTTTCAACATAATTTGCTAAAAATGTATTTGATAATATAAAAAGTTGATTGGTTAAATTTAAGCCTGTACTCACATTTTAAAGATAAATTTAAATGCTACTACCTCTAGTCCAAACTTTGTCTTCAGAAGCAATGGAAGTATTTATACCACCACCTGAATTAGCAATTTACCTGAAATTTTGGAATCAAACTTACAATAGTTAAACTATTGTAAGAATATAGAGACAGCTATTTTTTGATTATGTTGACAAAATTTGAATTTTGAAACAATGATAGACTTAAAGTTTTTGGTCAAGTGTTATTATTTTTGAGATTTGCAACATAAATGTAGGGAAGTTAAGGTAACAGTAGGAATGTTAAGGGAACAGTTCATACACAAGGTCTCATTTATCAGTTCCATGTTCCAATCATGTTTACTGTGATCAGAACAATGTCATTGAGTTGTGTTGAACCCTGGTCAAAGCACTTGATATTTAAGGTTTTTAAATTTGTATGTATGGTACCATATGGTTACATCTTATTGATACTTGCAGCCAAATGTCTTTAAGTAGGATATTCTTTTCCATAAAAGCAAGCATGTATCGGACGAAGGATTTTCTTTTCTATTTTCCATTTTGAAACAAATAACAATAAAATCATTGTTGAATCAAAACCAAAAGTTAAAACCAAAAATTGACAAAAATATAATAAGCAAAGCAAAAAAAAAAGTTTTTCATGGTTTTTTTTTTCAGAATAATCATTTTAGCAAGAACAAGAACAGCAACACAAAAATTCATTGGGTCATTCGACCCTATCTGCAAGGTCCTTCAGTTTTCCTGAATTGTGCTAATTTGCATTTTGGAATAAAAACTACATTATGGAACATTAAAAAATAAGATATAGGATATATATACCTAACCAAATTTTGGAGGTATCATTATCTTAAGATATGCAAGCATTTGACAAGAATTGTCTTTAGCAATAAACATATTTTTTATTGAATGAGCACAACCAAAATAAAGTTCTACTTTTTCTGATACCTAGTGCACATTCCAGGGTTCAACATTACACTGAACTGTGGTAAATATACTGTGGCCAAGGGATCAACAAAATTCATCATACATTTCAAAAAAAAATCACAAATGGTTGTGTTTTGTAACACAAAGTTTAGGTAATGCAAGAATAGTTAAGGTAAGGCACAGAATAAAGGTATAAATAAAATCATTTTTTAGATCAAACTTAAACTAACTTATCAGTCAGAAAAAGACTTTGATAGTGTAGACCACATAAAACATGTTCTTATAATCACATCTCGGCTTGTAGGAGAGACCATTTCAACCAAATCAAAAGTTAACTCGTATTCTATTTCTGGTCTTTAAATCTATTAAATGTAATAAATGCATGTAGCCATATTCCACCTACATGATGGTGAGTTTTACTCTCAAGTTTCTGGAATATATTTTTTTTTTACAATTCTTGGATTTCCATATTTTAATATTATTTGAAACAAATAATGATGACAAGTTCCAAAAATGTATTTTAATAAAAAACATATTTTACTTCATCAATTTTATTTATACAAATGGTTCATAAATTCCTTTGATAATAAACAAAGTATGATGTCAAGATCGAAATTTAAATTAGTTTAACACTTCATATTTACATGTTGTGATATTTAAAAATGTCCATAAACATTTCTTTTATTGGTGCTTTAAAAGTCGTGAAATGTTATGAGCAGAAACTCATGATTAGCACAGATGAGTTAAGATTTGATTTTGATTGGTATAGTCTCTTGTGCATGCTTGTCATTCATATACCTGTGGATTGTACCCTCCTGATGGCTATACGGAGTTTAAGAAAAGAAGAGAAAAATACATTAACAATGTAAATATCTTATGAACTATTTTTTAACATTTTGTCTAGTACTCCTGTTGACATTATTTTTATTCAATCATGTACATATACTACAGTACTTTTAAGGGATATGACAATATAAAATACATCTGTAATATTAAAATTAAAGACTTTATTAAGTACCATTTTCAACATATACACATAAATTTAGCATTTCTGTATACAATCATCATGCTAAACCTTCTTTATTATGTCCTTGTTGACTTAAATCAACATTTTCTTCTTAAAAAGATATATACCATTTTCCTACCTCGGAGCAAAATGTAAAGAAATGTTTTAATGTTGTAGCAGTTATTACTTTACACAATCAAAAAAGTAATGGAAAACAAAAATGGCAAACAAAAAATATTATCAAGTCTAGTATACACCCACAACATCTAACCCAAAAATGAAATATAAAGTAGTGTCAGTATTATCAAAATATATCATAGTGTTGAAAATTGGCCTGATTTAAAGGCCTCAAATGACTTCAAGTAAGAGTTGAGTAGGTTTCTGTTGATATGCCTTATGTCGACATTTATGTCAACATAAAACATTATTGACATAAAATCTCATTTGTCAACAAAACTGGGCAAGTAAAATTCTATAGAAAAACTTGATATTTTTATGGCCGTTTATTAGCAGTTGAGCTTCAAAGTGTTGCATAAATAATTTAATACTCATTAGTTATTTGTCACTCACACAAAAGTTATTACGATGGTTTACAACAAAAAGTTTTATATCATCCACATTGGCGTACGCAAAAGAACTACATTATAGGTAAGTCTACGTCTAAAACGGGTCATAAGATTATGCAAACAATTTGGGGGTTTTTTCCTGCAAAAAACAACTCTTTGATATCAACTTTATGTTAACGTCGACAACAAATTATTGCGACATGTCGACATGAAAAAACAGTCTTGACAGAAACCTTAGAATTGAGATATACAGGTTTAATAGTAACATACATGTCAAAGGTAATTTGAAAATATAATGAAATATTTGACCACATAAAAGGCTAGACTGTGTAAATATGTTTGATTGGGAATCTCTTGGCATCCATTTTATTTGAAAAATGTTCAAATGTTCAAACTGATGAAATATCTATTTAATGGAATTACCTAATTTTGTACAATTCTACACCCAAAAAATGCAGCAGAATGAAAATACAGTTTGGAAGTCATTTTGTAAGTATTCTATCACAAAAAATGGATAACAATGTCAAACAAGCAGTGTAATATGTAATTGCTTAAAAAATCAACAAAGAATTAAGATCGACTCATCTATAATCAGTACTTATTTAATTAAGTGTAAATATACATTTTGGGCATAAATACACATTTGGTTGAAAATCCTTTGAAATAATTTTGTTGAATCCTAAAATATAAAATAAAAAATGCAACACAGTTAAAACAACAAAAATGTTTTACAAAAAATCTTAAAAATCATAAAAAGAGCATCATGTATTAGGATAACATTTGCATTGGGTATCAATCATAATCAAACAAAAAATATATCAACTCTATATAACCCCACTCAGATTTATAATGTTCATAGTTGAAATTAATGAAAATAAAAATGACATAATACCAGAATTCATTTGATGGTTCCGTTGGAAGGAATTATATAACCAGACTGATGCCAAGTAAATTACATAATGCTAACCATGGTCAATGATCTTTTCTGCCCTTTAAATTCATTAGCTATATGACATTTGAAATATGGCATACCCAATGCCTTAACTATTATTTAACACATTGTACCTAACCATCACGAACCTCTAGTAAAGTCAGCATTTTTCATTTTGAGCTACAGTACAAAAAAACACATAGGGGAAAAAAAAATAAGTCGTTTGTTTGCCCTCAAGTGGAAAAATTTTGGGTCGGTCGGACGGTTGACCATTTTTTTTTACTCTTCACATATATCTTAAGAATGATGTAATTCCATGGATTTTATCGCAAATACCAAGCAATGCAGGGCTTAATCAAAGATTGTGGGTCATTATTTACAGGAATTATGCATTTTATACTACTAAATGTGACTTTATACTGCTAAATTTTACATTTTTCATATTTTAGGTGTTTGAAGGGGAAAAAATAAACTAAAATACCCAACCCAAATTTTTGCCATTTTAGGGTCGGTCGCGGAGGGCAAACAAATATTTTTTTTAGGCCCAAGACATATTCTGACAAAATTGTGATTTATGTAGATTTGAAAATTATGTCCATGGTTTTCTTGAAAAAACTTCTGGCAAAATATCAGCTTTCACTTTCAATCCTATATACCTAAAATATACAGTTTTCTCAATGTGATCACATTGGAAATGTGCATAATGTAGAATATTTAACATCAGTTTCCTCAGTTTATTTTTGACATATCAATACATGCTTTGAAAAATCACATTTATGATGGCTCACCCCGAAAGGGGGAACTTTGCAGATGATATCAATTTTGATTTTATCATTTCATATTATGTTACAGCATTTTCTAAGCTTCAAAAATAATGACACCTTACTTGTTGAAATTAATCAAGGTTATCAAATTTTACAACAGAAAATCTGTTGGAAATTCTTATTATTTTCTTTATTTTCAGCTGCCTACTTTCATCAGTTTCTCGAAAAGTGTTCTGTCGCAAAGTCCCCCTTTTCGGCTGATTCATCACAATTATACTTTTGGCTGTCATATGAATGTGAAATAGTGTCATTTTAAAGCTGAAAGTGGGTATACTTTTTGAATCTACAGTAAAACAAATTTGACCTGGGCTGATTTTAATAGAGATTGTGTTGGATGTTCATAATTGTGACCGTCCATCCCAAACAAGCCGTAAAAGCCACCTCTTGTCATTTTCACTTTTTAAAAATATTTACAAAGAACATGTTATAAGGATTAAAATGACACCTTGATGAACTTCACTTGATTTCCATTTTCCAGGAGTCAAGTTATGGTCCGTCAAAGTTTGTCAGGAAGTAAAAGTATAACTGAGATAAATATGTTTATATCAGTAATCTCTGTTGATTGCTGATCTTAAAACATGCAGCTTTATTTTATATTTCCTATCATTTTGGACAGAGGGCAGATTATTCCCAGAAGACCTGTCACCAAATGAGTGTTCTGGAATTATCTTACCTACAATTAATTACAGTTAACATTTAATTGATGTTTCAAAGTGATTCATAAGCAAAGCACACTGATTAATGGATTAATTTATTAATTCACTCATGCATATGAAATCATCCATTTAAGGTAATGGCCATTTCCATTACTTTGCTTAAAGGAAATCTGAGTTGATGAAAGTACTATATGTTAGAGCAATAAACATATGTGACCGTCCATCCCAAACCAGCTGTACATGCAGCCTCTTGTCATTTTCCCTTTTTTAAATATATGCAAAGAATATATTATAAGGATTAAAATGACACCTCAATGAACTTTACTTGATTTCCAGAAGTCAAGTTATGGTCCTTCAAAGGTTGTCAGGGAGTAAAATGTATAACTAATAAACGTGTTCAAAGATCAGTGAGCCCTATATTTTCTTTTTACTGTCCTCAAAATACACAGATATATTTCATATTTTCGATCATTTTCTTGAAGTGAAACTTTGCTAATGTTTTAAAGTAGGTACATATATCACACAGATATATTTCATATTTTCGATCATTTTCTTGAAGTGAAACTTTGCTGATGTTTTAAAGTAGGCACAAAGATTGTATCTGGCCAAAAATCAATTTCGGCAAAATTAAGACCTTGACATGTATTTTCATCTGTAGCGCAAAATGAAGTTTGCTGCATTTATGGCTCGTTTGGGATGGACGGTCACATATTTATTGAACATGTGTCAATTATGCCAATTAACCCTTCTCAGTTGTATGTCATATAAGGCATACACATTTACCCTCTAAAAGCTCTCAAATAGAACAAAAGATTGAAAAGAGCATCCAGCAATATAACTGAAAATGAAATTTGGGTTTTATTTTAGGATTTGAAAATATCACATGATGGGAAAAAGATTTAAACATCATAAACATATTTGCAGTTCTTGTCCACCTTTAACCATGTCCACTCTATCCTATGACGTTTAATATCATCAATTTATTTCACATCAATTAGAAACGCAGCCTGGAGAAAACTGTGTGTAATAATGTTGTCATAATTTGTTGCTGTGCGTTGTTGTGCTATTGTACCGACATCGTTCACCCTTGA
>JXSR01S071435.1:33623-55805 GCA_000969725.1 Ophiothrix spiculata
CAGAATACAAACAAAATGAATAGGTAAACTGTGTACAGTGCAGGGTTCCCAGTACAGCTCATCAGGGAAATGAGGGATAAGGCCAAGAAAAAAAAGTTTGTCTCAGAAATTTTTAGAAAAAAACCACTGCGGTATGCCATTATTTATTTTCTTTAGGAAATTAGCTATGCGGTATTTCTTTTTTTTTTTTAATACTCTAAAACTTTGATCGCCTAACCTACGCGTCTAATGTACCAAATTTCTAAGTACAATCCCCCCTCCCCGTTTTAACTATGAGAATTCTTGACAGTTGAAATAAAATGTAATTGTAAATATCAAGGTAAATTCCCCGGGTAAATTGCAACAGCAAATATCAGCAACCTGGACTGCGGTCGATTGCTGGATTACTCTCGATAAAAAAGAAAAGAAAAGGAACCAGCGTGTAGCTCTACGCGCTAAGTTCATTTTCACATAGCAATGCACGCGGGTTTCTGAGACTAAACCTTTTTTTTTTCAGGGAAAATCAGGGAATTTTGTTTTCTTAAAATGCTGGGAATCATGTGGTGTGATTCAATCTAATTTAGATTGTTTCCATTTTTACACAATCAATCGTGTACCTGTGGCCATTAAAAGCAACTTCAAATGTTAGCTTCTGCATGTGACATCCTTGGTAATGTTTGAAAGGCTACACACTCATGGGCAAAGATATCACGTATGTTGTGTTTTTGAACATTTGTAACACCTACGCTGTGTCTAGGTTGATATTTTCTTTTAAAATATTGAAAAACTAATAAACGATTTAAAACGGGGGGTCCCACCCATTCTTTGTCAAAAACAGAGGAATAGCTGGTTATTAATGACAAAATAACTTTGCATCATCATTTGATTTAGTTATTGTTTAAAAGTGTTAATGTTTGGTTTTAAACTCAGTACTTTTCTGAGGGAGCATAAAAAAACCCACACACACACAGTGGGCTAACACCCTGAATAAGAGGGGTGCAAGTATCAGGTTTACCGCTTTTATTTCCCCCAAACAAGGAAAAAACATTATTTTGAAACCCCAACTCTTAAGATTTCAAGGGCACTTTTGCACATTGTTCATTACTTCAGCATTTTAAGCATTGACTGTCTACATGTTTTTCAGGAACAAACAGAAGCAATTAATTTTCATGTTCTTGTTTACATGGAATTACAATTGCTAGTATGTGACATTTATGCAAAATAGGCTAAGATTTTCCCTTAAAATTTATGATTTGATTTTCCATGATAAAATGCAAAGAGGTGTACTTTTCAAATCCTACAAACATGATATACTGGCCTGGGGTATAAGTTGGTCAAATATGTTGATTTGCGATTGGACCCCTAGCTAGCAGCTAGCATATACCTTCACTTTTCTACAACTTCATTACACATGAAAGACACATCCTTGAACATGTAACAAACTAGCTTTTCCCTAGCTCAGAATACATCCCAAAACATCTGTGATTATTTACAGCCGCATCCCAAAACATTTGTGATTATTTATGTCCATAGACGTGCCCTGTATACTCTGTAAATCTTGAAGTATGCAACAAGTAGCCGATTAACGCACAAAAATCAATATGACCATACAGGGAAGTAAATTAGTCCATATTTCTCGAATCATAACAATGTACCAAATCTTGCCGAATATTCAAATGTATTTATTTACAATGTTTGTCCATGTGTTAGCAACAAAATAGCCCAAAATAATACCAAAATTATGACGAATTCATGTAAAAATATATTAATACGCAGTGATTTGGCCTTAATCAATCATTACTAGTCTCTTACACAATACAAAACCACCAGTTCCCAATGTTGTAGAATACAAGGGATATACTCTGGATCTTGTAACAGAGTCTAATTGCTTGTTGCATACTTCAGGGTTTATAGAGTATAGAAGAGTGCAAGAGTATAAGTTCCTGTATGCTAGCTCTATAACAATTTCAGCTGCTATGTTGCCTGTTTTCATAAAAGTTGCAAAAATGTAATTTTTGAGGTAACATGACATTAACTGTTAAATTAGAATCAGGATTTGTTTTTTATAGAATTGTTCGATTTTCACATATGTAAGAAGCTTTTGACATACTTCAAAATACTGAAGTAAAAAATATGGTTACCAAGTTACTTAAAAAATGACAAAAATCGGCATTTAAGAGTAAAATATGATTACTTCTCTGTCTTGCATAATTGTTCACATGATTATTACATCGATGTGGCGCGCAGTTAGCCACTCATGCTGGTAAAGCGGGCATGTAGTGTCCATTAAAAATTTGAACAACTTGCATAGGTAAAACAGATACTTTGCTTTGCCTTCAGTAGTTATTTTTCCCATAGCCATAGACTGAATTTTTTTTCAAAATGGTGATGTCATTCACTTCCTGACATCGTCATGCAGAGAACGCTAAGAGCAAAATACGCTGGTCCCCGGCCTCTTATGTCTTCAACAACTCCACACTGACATAAGACGCAGGTATCCGCTAATGAATCTAAGCACTTGATTGGCCCGTGCCCTGAAGGCATTTGTTTTCCGCGTCAAACACACAACATGCGTGACGCATTGGTGATTGCGCGAATGCTTGTAACGCGTTATTAAACGCGGGGCGCCATGCAGAGGTCGCGCATGTAAACATCGCCATTTTGTCAACCTATTCACCAAAGCCTTTCAATCACGAACGTTTGCCGTGTAGTTTGATAGGGCGAGTGAGCTGTCAAGTTGTGTAATTCTACTGGTCAAAATGTTGACTAATTTTGATCAGCCAATACCTGCGGTGATGGGCAGTCTGAACCATATAGTGAAGCGCCCACATCGAGGGTACTAGCGTAAGAGCAAAATTGACCAAGGTATTTTTTATGAATGATTTTTAGATATTTCGGCCATCCCGATGATTGCCAAAATCATTGGGGAGGCATAGAATATATTAAAGATGGCCTGTGCAATTTTCAACATATTTCATGGCTTTTTATACGAATTACAAGCAATAAAAAAGTTTTTAGTGACTGAACATTAGCAAAACTACACGAGGTGTACATTTAATCTTCCATGCTTTTAAAAATTTGACTTACTAGAATTTTTCTGCGAGTTGGAGGATGAAATTTAAAGATAAAATTTTGTTGTCATATGTAAAACTTGCATGCCTAGAAGTGTTTTATGTTGCTCTAACTCAATTTAGACAGCCTAATTTTCCAACTATATTCACTGATCCCTGGCATGCATGATTCATCAATTTGACTCACGTGAGTAACAATTATGAAGTGCACCACTGTGGTGCTCTTCAGCATATCTTACATTTTTCTGTGTAGTTTGCTTCTGCTTTTAATTGGCGCCTATAGTAACAACTGACCTCAATTTATACAGTTCTAAAATGGTCTAAAATACATGTTTTTGCACTTTCTGAAGCAACCTGTTGACTCTCAATGACTACCTACCTTTTTTTTGTCCCCACATTTGTGTGTGTGTGAGTTTTGCTTAATTTAGATTACAATTGACAAAGCATGAGGTGAACAGTGAGATGAACATAAAATAAAAACAAATATACATACAACATTAGCCAATTAAGATTAAAGATTTACCCCAGTTCATCACACTTCAGATTGTAAAACTTAGCTCAAGAGTCATATTTAATAAACATAAATCTTACCATTATAAGTACATTTTTCCATTGCAAACTATTGCTCAACTGAGAAATCTTAATTGTTTCACTTGAAAGGTCTGGTTTTTGTGGCGTCGCTGAATAATCTTTGGGTATTCCCCATTGACCTTTGATCTCTGCAATGCAGTTTAAAGGTACTTTGAAACACTGAGGATGAGGCTGTTATGTGAATAATATATTTTATGTCATGTATCTGCAAAAATATAAAGAATTTGGAGGTGAAGTTTTGGATTTATTATTAGAAAAATATGGGGTTTCCTTTAATATCAAAAATGCTACTACTTCCAGTTGAGCCACAGAATGTTCTAGATCCCCGGTGCTGTACAGTGGGACAGTAATTATTGGTACGTCACACTGACGTATCACAGCAGGGAACTGGAAGTAGGCTCTTCCTTATTTTAAACCATTGACTTCAAAATACAGTGAAATAGACTTAATATTAACATCATTTTATACCCAATAATAATAATAAATTTTATTACTATTATTATTATTATTATTATTCATTTACCTTGCTGAAAAATGCAATGGGTATCTTCAGAAGGTTAACTGAATTTTTTATGTGCGAACGTGACTGCACTTTATCATGTTAATATCAAAGTTCATGTAAATAGCAACAAGAAATGTCTTTAAATAAAAATCAGCTGAGCCCAACAATAAAAGAGAAAAAGAGTTTCTTGTGCTTAGAAACAAATAAGCCTATCCTTTGAAAGATGGCAAAGTTTAATTTGATTGATGTTGAATTATTCCGGATATTACCCCATTACCAAAAGTATTGAGGTCAGTGAACTTTTGACATACAGACCTGATGAAAATGATTTTGTCCTATTTTTAAAAAGGTAGACTTACATGAGTTAAAAGGTTAAAACACTACGAACATGTTACGAACATGCTACTTCTGTGAAAAGCTTTGTATGGTAAAAAATGGGGGCTAATGATAGGTAAAAAAGTATGGCTTACTCCCAACCCCTTGTAAAAAATTATTGTTAGCTAGGAAGCAAAAACACAAAATTTATTTGTCTAAGTCCGTGAAAATCCCTCAAGACCCCCTTTTCACGCCTTGTCTGCTGCTCCCTAGACCCCCACTTCAAACACAATCTTTAGTTCACAAGACCTTTTTTGAAAATGTTTCAGTTCACAAGCCTCCTTTTTTGTAATTTAGTTCCTAAGACCCCCATTTCAAGCAACTTTTTTGAAATTATTGCTTCCATATATAAAATTACCCCCCCCCCCCAAAAAAAAAAAGAAAGAAAAAAATCGCTCTCAATAATCATTTTAGGATCTTCAGTTTCTTAGACCCACGTTTCCGAAATTTGAGTTGTATACCCCTACCTGAGACGGGTTATTTTCGTCTCAGACCAAAACCAAAGTTGAATGCCCATGGGGCCCAGGGATTCAGACCCCCTGCAAAATAACCTCCAACTGCAACTTTGTTTTATTATTCAACTTCTTCAAGTACATGTTAAGGAGTTTTCTCAGAGATGCAAATTATTTACTTTTTATGAAAAAAAAAAACCGTTATCCTGCAGTTGTAAGCAACTGCATCTCTGAGAATACCCCTTAAATTGATCATGCTGATATAACTGCATCAAAGGTTTTCCATAATTTACATTTAAGAGAGAGTTTGACAATAAAGATAGGTGTCAAACCGTTTGATTTTCCTTGATGTATGTACTTACCAGGCTATTCTACTATTAATATTATGAGAAATTATAAGCTGATCAAACCAGAGAGAGAGAGAGAAGTTGTTGGTAGAGCACCAGTGCTGTCACCTCTGGAGCCTTGTGTCACCCTTTTTATGAGCACTCCATTATAATTTCTCTTGTTGTAGTGACAATGGGAAAAGTTCTTTGAACTGTGATTTATTTTCTTGCTTTAACACTCTCCAGAGAACTCTGGGCTACTTTGGTGGGTTAGACCGGTTTTATGGGATCCCAAGCGCTCTGCAATAGTTAAGTAAGTTGTACACCATCATTGATACAGGTTTTCCTTATTTTCAGACTAAGAGCTGCTGGTATAAGTGGCGTAAACCAGCATGCCAAACCAATGTCCCTATAATACCCAGCAGACCCTCAAATATGATTCCACTGGGTAGAGTTTGCACTACTGGAACTGGAACAAGCTGGAACGTGCAGTATCTATAAGGTCAAGGGTCGACACAGGAACCTAGTGACAGTCTTAATGGAGTATTAGTCTTTCATTTCCGTGTTTTGGTGCTGTTAGTGTTAGCTCCACCTTATTAAATGACTTGTTTTGACGGCATAGCCAGATGACATATATTGCATAGCTTCCTCTCGGTGTAATCTTTGAGGCAGTGTCCTTGATGCGTTTTCTTGGGACTCCTAATGCAGCAAGACATTCAAGACATTAGCTCAATGATGTATCATTTCCTATTTCAATTAGGAAACAGTTGGTACACCATCCTCTGTTCTCACACTCAACTACAAGGTATGGTATTTGCACTTTCTCCTGGCATATGCATTGAGAAGGTTCTCCTCCATAAGAACAGTCAGCTCTGTTATAATGTTTTTTTTTCTCTCTTGAGTAGATTGTGATGTCAGGACATTCTGCTATTTGTGGAGGGAACACTATTTGCTTATGTTCTTCCACCATCAGAAGAACTTCCCAGTCATGTGTTTTTGTAGGATGTTTGTGCACTCATTGTATGGGAGTGGTATGGTCAGGTTTCTGTAGATTGTCCCATCTGCAGTGCAGAATGTGATTGTGGAGACATAGCCCATGTCTTGCGTACAATGTTCTCTTTCATTCGCTTGCTCTATGGAGGGCGTCAATCCAGATGTTTTTCATTCTTTGTTCATGATGTCATTTGTATCGCATGCTTTGCATGGGTAGTTGCAGCCATTCATGATGTGAAAAAGTACTAGTATTCAGTTGCTGTGGTGACAGATTGGTTCCGCCCGATAATTTCAGATTTGGAGGAGTTGACAGTTGGCCATGTACAGCATTGAAAAGGAAAGATAGCAGCTCAGATGTCCATACATACAGCAGTTTCTTCCATGATGTATCCACTTGCATTACTGATTCCCAATTTAGCCACTGACCTTGTTGGCACAGTCATACAGATAAACAAACATATCATCTTTGTCTACATCTTTGTCTGGTTAGACCTTGTTGGTGTTACTGAGGGTTCATATCCTTAATGAGCTTCTGGGTCTTTTGGACCCAAGACCTCCTCTATCTGTCTGGCCTCTGCACATGTCAATAAGAACTAAGTGGCATTTTCTCTGTTCTAGCTCTTAAACTCCATTCCATCTAACTATGTTTGCCTTCTTTTGAATGCAGTCTTTGTATAGAGCTTGAGTGCTTCCATCTACAGAGTGTTTGTTGAGATGGTATTTAGTGACTTGCATGCACTTAACATATATATTCAGTCTTTTTAGTTGTAAGCCATACTTCATTCTGCTTCTGCACAGAACAGTGTTGGTGGTGCATCAGCTTATTCCTGCCCATCTCTTCAGATAGTTATTGCAGGTAGCCTTTAGATTTTCAACAAAGATAATTTGGAAATTGTAGATTGTGAATTCCCAAGTCATTTTGTGTATGATCGTGTTGTTGTAATTACAACTGCATGATGTTGTTGAAATGAGATTTGTCTGTGACTTTTTACATATCTTTTAGTTTGCCTTTCACAGATTGTCTGATGTCTTGGTCTTTTTAGGTCTTCAAAGACCAGTTTCCCAAGGAATCAGATTGTATGACTGCAGATGCTGGCAATCTCACCTCTGTTGATTGTTAGTTTAGGATCATATGCCACATATGTCTTTCTCTTCTTCTTTGTGCCTTGCTTGGGATATAATTCTTCATGGCATGCGACCAGCATTCAGTTGTTTTGGCTTTCATAGTATGTGTCCATTAAGTTATTCAGTCCTTAACTATGTAGACCAGATTTAAGCAATCTCCCGGGCTTCTGGTTATCAGAGTAAGGTCATCTGAATATGATATCACCAAGTTAGCTATTTTTGTCACAGCTGGGGGGTACTTAGTGGAAAGGTGGGTGTATGGACACGCAGCCAAGGACGGTTGCATTTTTAATCTCCCAGGTTTACTAAAGGCCCCTCAAAAATTTGAAAAATGGTTTACATAACGATTGCCTTTTTAAAAAATGACCATTTTTCAAAACAATTTTTGCTTTGGTTTACCTATTGGTTGCCAAATTGGGCTTTTAAAGTGCAATTTACATTTTTAAAATGTATTGAATGGTCTAGATAACTGTTGTTTAAATCAAATTGGTTTACAAATGGGTAGCATTTTTTCCCTTCCTCAGGTTTACATAACTGGTAGTAGTCGAAAATTCAATCCGCGCATCCGTACCCAACCTAAATCCCCCACCCCCCCCGGTTTGTCAATACATTTACAAAATAAATAAATAAAAATAAATTGCAGGTGATTTATAGTGCACTACACGGTCCCCCTGACTTGTAATTCCACACGGCCTCAGCACACTTTACAGAGCAGTTCTAATCATTGGGTTAAATCACTACCTGGACTCCCTGGGACCAAAGGGCTTACTGCGGCCTACAAATTGGCGCAACCCTAGCTTGAGCAATTCACACCCTCATAGAATATACAGTTTTCGCACACTCAGCTCCCAGCTGGACTCGAATGCGAAACGATCGATGTCTTATGTTTAGCAGTCCGAGAACTAATCGACTGAGCTAGCAAGAACTAGCTTACAGTTAAGTCTAAGAATAGGATGCAGGATAGTGGACATCCTTTAAGAAACCAACATGCATTCTCGAAAAAAAATCAAAGAAAAAAAATCCAGTAACCTTTCTCTCTCTCTCTTTAATGGGGTCTTTAATGCCTAATGGCAAGAAGTTTCAAAATATTGGTTTAATTAGTCTTTTCACAAGTACAAAAAATACTGTATTATGTTGAAAATAGATAGTCTTTGTATCTGCAAATTACAAAATCTGGTTTGAAGACCTTCAGTAACATGGAAAACCATGCAAATGTAACAATTACGTCAAGAATTACCGCATTGCTGTCTGTCCAGAACTGGTATACAGGGTGTGCCAATAAAAACGCAAGATTTTTTGTGATTTTTTTTTCTGAGAGATTTAGGCTACATGTAATAAAAACCATTATTAAATGTTATTGTACATAATCTCAGCTTCAAATAGCATTTTGTTTCGTAAAATTTGAGCGTTTAATTCTGAAGTTATTACAACTTCTGTGAAGCCCTTAAAAATTGGGTTGGTCCGATTTCTTGATCTCAATTCCATGATCAATAACCAAAAGTAGGTGGCAATCAAAACATTAAATGACAAGTAACTTTATCTCCAGATGAAAACTTCTATCGCTTACTTGCAGTTTTTGTTTAGTGTTATATCAAAAGCTCATTGAAAGTATCCAATCAAGCCAAAAGGATGTCAGAATAACTTTTACAATTGCCAGAAATAACGATTTCAATTATTTTCTATCCAAAATTTCATGTTCAAAGTTTCCCCAAACCAGAATGTAAGTTCGTTTCTGAATATCTGGCATGATGTGAACCTTGATTGTAAAATTTATCTGGATACGCAATGTAACAACAATTACAATTGCAGCTACTGCCTTCGAGTCTCGCATCTATTCATTTTTATAATAAAAGGTTAATACGAAAGCCCTTGAACTTTTTGTTTCTAAAGAGCTGACACTAACTGAAGTAGGCCTACCACAACTAAAACCAGCAAAGCTGAGACTGCTAATACTAAATTTCATAATTGCTTATAATTATTTCTTCAAATCGATCATCTGTTTTGTTTTCAATGAAAATAATTGATCAATAATATCTTTGAGCTACAAATAATTGTAAAATTAGTTTAGCGGGTTTAAATTTATAGGGGCTCATGTCTTTGATGCATATCATCCTAGATTAACATACTTCATCTGATGACCACAAATCGGACTCGGACCAGATTGAAATTTGTGCTCCATTTTGAAAACGCTGTATCTCCGGACAGGAATATCCGAATTGGATGAAACAAAGGGCATAATGAAGGGGAGAAGTTCTTTTTTAATGTCATTTATGTTTTGATGAGAAAAATGGCCTGCTTATATTTTAAATATTTTTTTTTCAAATCTTGCGTTTTTATTGGCACACCCTGTATAGTAAGTTTTGACACTTGACAAATCTCAGACAGACATCAATGTAGGAACAGTTGAAACCTACCATGTTACATTTTACATCATTTATTATCAAAGAAGATGGTAGCAAACACAAGTCAACTTAGAATGATCTTCTCCACTGATTGGAGAACACTTAATGAATCGTTTCAAGAAACACCATGTGAAGTTTTCTACGCATGTTCTAAACGGAATGACAACTTTTATAGATGCTTATCTTTCAAAAGTTACTGAATCTTCTTCCAAAAGATTGAGAAATTGCTAAGAATATACAATGAGATTCACATAGTCTTTGATGGGTATGAAGATGCTCTCACTGCCAAAATACTTGATATTGATAATCACAACACTTGATACGGATGTAATGGTTTTGATACACGGGTTTGGATTGAGACCGCAAATTTAGTAGAAAACTTGATCTGATATGGTTAATATACAAATTCACAAGAATATAAATCAGTTTGAAAATCAAATCTTCTCCATCCTTCATTCCTTTATCTGCTACATGGGATGTGACATGGTGTCTTCTTTCTTTGGTATTGGTTGATATGGTTGATATAAAAATAAAACGTTGTCATTTTCAGTAAGATTTTTTATCGTAACTGTTTTAGTATCGTTGTTTAATGATTCATTACTTCTTAATAATCATTTTTTTTTATTTTTTTTATTTATTTTGCATATCAACTGAAAAGTTAAATGTTTGTTTACAAAATCTCCTGCCATTTTCAAACGTATGTGAGCAATATCACAAATTTTGTAAATTTCCTCGTCCTATCTTCATGTCGATTGTGCCTCAGGAGCGAGATTTAAAGATGAATTTAATGCAGATAAGGTGACCTAACCCCTAAATTTCTTCCATCCCTGTTTTACAGGCGGGTGGACCTTTCAAGTAGGGTCAATCGGTTGGGCAAATTTGTTTTTGCCTAAAAGAACCCAAAAATCTGAAAAGATTGGAAAAATGAAACATTTTTACAAAGATATTTTCTAAAAAAGTTTAACCAAAATTGTTAAATTTTGACCAAAAAATGTCTGATTTTATGTGATTTTGGCAAATCTAAAATAAATTCTTCCAAAGAGACTTTTTTTATGCAATTATGGCAAGTATTTATTGCCATAATTGAATTGTAAAAGATATTGGGCCTACCTGACTCGTTTAAATGTGCAAAAAGTTTTTCATGTGTGTCTTTTAAGGCTGAACCATAGTCGGCCTCCAAACAAAATTTTCCCTACCAAACATTTGGTCATGACGTCACCAAATATTTGCCATTGAATTTAAAGTGAACGGGTAACAAACATTTGGTCCAATGTATATGGCAATTCAATAACATGTGCAATCTAGCGCGAAATTTTATTTGGTCTCAACTCGGTGTTGAAGTTATTTTGTTTGGAGTCACTCGTCATTTTGACGTCAGGACCAAATGTTTGGTAGCGAAAATTTTGTTTGGAGGCCGACTATGTTTTGGCCCAAGACAAAACACAGATAGGATTCACTGATATGACGATGCTAATAACAAAATAATAGAAACAGCAGATTCATGATGAGTTGTGTTGTTCTCTGTTTATTTATTCATTTATTGGAAAATCATTGACCTACATGAATTCACATAACAGTACTTGAAGAAAAAAAATGAAAAAGTTACAGGATAGTTTCTACTGTTCTATTTCAATAGCAAAAGCAAAATAATGTATTTACATTCATAATTTGTGCTGCAGATATATTTAAACATTGTACCTTTTTTGACAAATTTCTTGCACGATACATGATTTTTTTTAAATGGTGAATTTGATGATAAACAATCTAACTGAATATAAAACACTGCTTACAATCAAAACAACAATACAAATCCATACGTATTTTGTATCAAGTGAGGGTCGGTTCTTAGTTACTTCTTCCCATAGAATATTCTATGCCAATTTTGTGCAATATTTATTCGTTATTCAATAAAATCTCACGCATATCTATGTGATAACGATTATTTCATGATAGAATATTCGACATGGTGGCGAATAAAAAAGTATTCTACACGATATCATCAAATCCCTGTTCTAATCTCAAGGTGCATTAGGGTATAAGGGGAAATAATTTAAACATGCATAGTTGTTGCATAGAATATTCTGTCTGCCAAAAACCAACCCTAATGGCAGTTAAAAAACTGGTGAGAACCGTCACACTTTCATGACAAATATCTGGCAAAATACAGCACATATGTAAACACAACACTTGACATTTTCAAGACAATTCAATTTTTCACACATTAAAACCCTTACACAAGCTAATCACTGGTCTTTTTTTTTTTGCAAATTAGACATGTCCTCATGTATTATTTAGTGAAGAAGCTAAATTGCAAACAATAAATGGCACACTTCTTACAAAAGTAATATACAAACAACAAAACATGAAAATCATGCTTTATAATTTTATTTTTCTTTCAAAGTCATTTGAAGTACAAACTTCTAAGTCCATCACTTTTACACTGGAAATATGTGACCCGTCATATCGAAAGGTACCTTAAGGTCGGCAAAATCAAAATTGATTTTTTGGTCTCATCTGAAAGTTGAGATTTGAAGCTTTAAAATGACACCTTGATTTTGGTTATCGAATGTTCGGTTGCGAAGTTACACCCAAATTGGTAAAAGGCATCGGGCTGATTCGGAAAACTATAGTTCTGAGAAAATCGAGTTTAAAGTTTTTGGTCTTAGTAAATCTTGAATGAGGAGAGGATTTTTAGCTTGGTTTTTAATACATTTTTCTTATGTTTTGGATGTTGGAACCTGATTAATATGATAGAATACACTTCAATGATAACCTTTCTGATGAAATTAGATAGTCGACCTTGGACGTGATTTTTGACCATGCTTAGCTTCAATGACCCGTATCTCGTAATGTACTATGCCGGTATTAAGGTACCTTTCAATATGACGATCCACATATATTAAATGTTAGTGGATTAAGCAGAGCGTCATGGATTGCCTCCTTTGAACAATTTATTGGAACAATTCAAATTATTTGACTTATTGCTGCAATTAAATGATACAATAATCATTCTTGAAAAGTTGCAATGAAATGATGCAAAGCATGCTTTACTGAATTTGTACAATTTGATTCGTTAAAATGATATTATACAATTCATTGTTGCTATAAAATACAGAGTGTCCACGAATGATTGATACCCGGCTATCGGATTTTTTTGTGGAGCAGTGGTTAATGTTTTGTAAAATCTTGTTAATTTTCAAATTAAACATGTCTTTAAGGTTTCTGAAATATTTTGAATTAAAACTTTAAAAATAACTTTTCTAAAGTTAAAATGTGAAATACAATTTAGGATTTATTTATTGACTGTGATGGATATTGGATATAAAGGGTGTGCTTAGGAAAATAAATGACCATTTTGTTTACGGTTGAACAGCTTTACAATAACCAGTACAAATAATGTAAAATGTTACATGTACGTGCCTAAGGGAAACCCACCTAGAAACTTTACATTTGACATTGCTAATTACAACAAGAAGTTAGTTTCAAATGGATATTATGGGTAACAACTTAATATTAGGACCAGTTTTTGTCGACGGAAACCTCAACGCGGGGAAGTATGTTAATCAACGGAACTGTGATTCATCAGCTTGCCCGCCAAAATGGTGTCCTGCTCCATATCTGATTAAGTCCATCTCGGTAATCTGAGTATGAATATATTCAGAGGTCTGCAAGGTAATGCTTTTTGTAGATCTTAGAAAATTACAAAAGCAAAGAAAGAATATTTGAATTTGGTCAAGTTGTATTCATTACACTTTACAAACTTTAGTATGCATGTTACAGGTATTTATTCATATTATACCTGCATTTGCACAGATCAAAACCACGTTTGCATTAATTTTCAATTACGTCATCACACAAAGCAATGAAGCATGATATTTTGATGAAACCTATGGAAAATGTAGAAGACTTGCTTATCCACTATTGTAGGAAAGCTGTTGGTTTTATGAAAAATTATGATTTAATATTTTTTCTGATTTTTTGAAACCGGGTATCAATCATTCGTGGACACTCTGTAGTAACAATTCATTGTTTATTTGGATATAATTCAATGTTTTACTTAAACTTTATAATTCATTTTGTCAAGAAATAAAATAATTTTATTTTTTTAATGAATATGTACAATTTACACTTTTGACATATTCAGAGATGCCACATTTCAGAATAAATTCTGAATTCTGAATTTTTCAATTGGTTTAAGCCTAAATTCAGAATTTTTTATTGGTTGTTTTGTATACAAAGGTATAGGCATTTTTGGTTTCTCACATGAAGTATTTCAGATTTTTTGAACACCATTGAGTGGCATCTCTGCATATTGTATACATGAATGAGTAGAAAACAACATACACAATCATTTGAAACCTGCTCCCAAAAAAGGAGTGAAAGTCCCAAGTTTCAAAATTTTCACCATTACCCTCATGAGCAGTAAATATTGTTATTTTGTAGTGTGAGATTATACAAATCTCTACCATCTCAGCTCACGAAACATTACGTTTGGCTATATATCTTGAAATATTGTGGGAGGATTCAAAAAAGTGACTCCTTGATCATTGTATTTGAGTAGGTGAGTACAATCTTGGAGAGCAATATCTGGCTAATCTTCAATGCACATCTACCATGTATAATGGTCAGTAAATAATTTTCAATTCTCGTTTATTTATGGATTAATAATTGCATCTTATTTGACAAAAGTGAAATATTGAAAAAAAAATGAACCAACTTTAGCACTAGGTGCATTATTTCTGTACAATAATTGAATGAGCACAAAGTAACGAAAAGTGACGGGCTACAGGTTCGTAGCCAGGAATGCGTACATCCGGGGTGCGCAATAAATCCTAGCCCAAAACAGCGACAAGTCCAGGGGCCACTAGGGGCACCTGCCTATATCGAACGGGTCACCAAATGTATTATTATCAGTAATTAGGACTTGCGCCCTTTTTTTCATTGTGTTTTCAGAATAAGGGACACAAATAGTTAAAGTTCAATGTTTAAAATTTTGTTACTTCTTTGATTTACTATGAATTTGGTCATAGGCATATGAAGAAAATGTTTTTTGATATCATCTTCAGACTGCATATCTTCAGGAATTTGGCCATTACTTTTAAACCGATAGTTAATGTTGTTGTTTAATTTTAATGAACACGAGTAAGCTTTCACACATAATTTGGTCAGTTGTGTAATTTCGCAGTTTGGGCAATAGACAAAATCTGGGTTTGTTTCTGGATTACATGGCTTACAACAAATATTACAGGGATTAAAAATGGTGACTTTTCCAAAGCCTTGTACTGTGGAAACTATTTCATCTTCATCCAATTCTCTCTTTTCGTCGTCTTCTGTACTTTCAATTAGATTCTCAGGGGTTTCAGACTCATTGATGATTGTGTTCTTTGTGGTTATAATATTTATGGTATCTTGAAAGCTTTTTATTCTGATCCCCTTGAATGTGTATGCTTTACCTTGTCTAACTTGTCCTATGTTTTCGTTAAACAGTGTTAACCTGTATGTAAACAAAGAATAAAGAAGATAGGTATTAATTTTTGAAATTCATGCAATTTCTTATTCAAATGCAATTATTAAGACTAACAGGCTGGTATAGACTGTTGATTTAATGAAGTTATGGGCAGTTAATGGTCGATGCTTGACAAAAAAATGCCCTGTGTTGTCTCTATGGCCCGGGTTCACAAAAGTTATTCTGGGAATAACTTTATTCCTGGATTTCTCATTCGTGGAATAACTTTGTTCTTCGCTTGTGTAAACCAAATAATGACATTATTGGAATGAAAATAAAGTTATTCCTGGATTAAGGTGAATCGAAAGAATGTTTCTGGAAATAAGAAACTGCATTTAGAGGCACTTCATTACATTGAACAAGTAAAGCTTAAAACACTGAGCAAAATGGTTTTTGTTTTAAGGAAATCAGACATACGGTTGCCAAGATATGCTTGATTTTAATTTCTTTGTTTTCTATCATTTTTGCCAATATATTGATAACGTTAATGAGCAACATTGGCTAAATGTGCTCATTAATATTCATATTTGCCAATATTTTACCAATACCTTATGAATAAACCTACATACTATATTTATTTTACATAATTTTAACTTGAAACTTTGCCAATGTGTTTCTATGGCCTAAAATATTAACATATGATTTACCCGCCCATGTAATTTGCATATTTGCATAATTAATGAGCATTATACATAAAGCTAATTAATTATGCAAATATGCAAATTAGATGGGCGGGTAAATCATACATTAAAGTTTTAGGTCATAGAAACACATTGGCAAAGTTTCAAGTTAAAATTATTAAAGATAAAAGTAGTATGAAGGTTTATTCATAAAATATTGGAAAAATATTGGCAAAAATTAATATTAATGAGCAAATTTTGCCAGTTTTCCTCATTAACTTCATCAATATATCGGCAAAAACAATAGAATACAAAGAAACTTTAAACAGCAATATCTCAAAAAACGTTAGTCCGATTTGGCTCAAATTTTGAAATTAAGATTTTTTTGCTTAGCTCTCTGCAACAGGCCTACTTTTATCTCTGTCAGAGCAACTTCATTTTGCCTTAAATACCACCTTAAGGTTATTCCTCTTTTGTGAATACGGACCTATGTATTTAAAGGCGTAATGCATGTATGTTCCTTGGTTCTAGGTTCAGATATGACCCCCTTTTACATGCCATTTCAAGTACATTTTCCAAAAAATTCACCCATATTTTACGCAAAAACAAGTTCAATTAAGTGGTAAAGAGAATTCCTATTTTTAGCACTTTTAAAGTACACTTTAAATCAACCGCCCTTTTTTACTATTTCAAGAACACAAAGTAAAATCCATCTTTTCGGACTCTATTTCTTTTTAAAGGAATTTCTCCTTTTAAAAGGTAAGAGCAACAATCGAGCAAAAAGCTTCTTGCAATCAATGCATTTCCGACATTTGCAGCTATTTGCCACACGAAATCCCCTTGTGATTGGGCGCCATTGTGTACAGGTCTGCATGTTAAATTCCTTCAATTTAGGAGAATTACCAAATAGTGGGTATAGGTACCCAGCGTGTATTTGTTTTGCAACTTGGTGTCAGCGTTGCCTCCGGGAGCGGGGTGGTTGGGTAACTGATATTTGTGTCTTGATAACCGATAACCACCCCAAGGTTCTGAAGGTGACCCTATGTGAGACCAAAAATTGCTCATAAAATGAGACAAAATCAATGCACTTGCGGTAAATTTTGATTGCTGTCCAATGCACTCGGCCCCTATGGGCCTCGTGAATTGGACACATCAAGCTTGACCACACATGCATTGATTTTGTCTAATTTCACTCGCATTTATGAATCTATAAATAATCTACTTTGTAATGTTGCTAACTTCCTTTGATTAAAATATATGTCATAATTCACAAACAGTATATTCAATTGAAACTTTATAATCATTGTTTTTGAAAAAGTGTATTCTGAAAGTAAGTACAGGTAGCTCCTTATCAGAAAGTCTTTGTTGCAAAGACATTTTACTGAGTCTTGATTTTGGTAAAACAAATAGAACCTAAGATTTCAACCCAAGAGGGGAGGAAAATGGACTATTATTGTTCTTAACCCTCAAAATAATAAGTTTACCTTATAATTCCAGTTTCATCTGCAGCTATGGAGTTGCAGAGTATATGTCGTCCTTCTTGCTCTTGATAAGATATTTTTTTAATAAATAGCGTTGAAGTGATAAGACTGTCAATTGTTGCAGTTTTCATTTGGCATACATTCATCACAAGTTGCTCTGTCATCTGTTGGCTGCTGGTAATTTCAGGACAACTAAATGTAGGCTTGCTAGCCACTTTTGGGAATTCCCGCACAGCAAAAGTAGGTTTACCATCCCTCGAATCTTTCATTGGTGTGGCATCTGGAAAATGTAGGAACTTACGGGCCTCTGAGAAAGTCTGTAAAAAGTAGAGAATATTTTTTAATTCGAAAAATTAAAAGATTGCTTGTGCTTGAACATACTACACAAACCAACATCCCGAAAATGGAAATTTCAATTTAGTAACTGACTTAGTGAAATCATCAACAAGGAGGTTTTGAAAGTTGAATATAACAACTTTATCAATTTTATATTAGTTTTCTTTGTAATGTATGCTAAAGAGGTACATTTCACAACAAGGAAAATTACTGATAACAAGCATAGCAAGAATGCAATTTGTTAAGGGTTACAACAAATCAGCACTAACTGAAGCAGATGTAAAGAGTATTTGTAAGAAATCTATACTAAAATGCAAAATTGTCATACACTCATACACTTGAAAATGGATGTTTTGTGCCTTGGTTGTGCTATGCTTGTAAAGTCAGCAAGGTCCATCCTTGGTAAAAAACAAACCTTAAAGGGGCATTGGACAAAATTTTGAAATCATTTTCTTATTTTTTGTGAAAAATAGGTCGATGACTCCAACTTTTTATTTTGTTAATTGAAAGAACATACTTTTGCGTAAATTTTATGAAAAAAATGACACAAAATTTCAGTGGGAAGTTTTTGAATAAACACTAAATAATGTACTTTTGCCACATTTCCCATAGACCCCTGTATACTAATTTTTACCAAAAATGCTATTTTTAAACTGACTCGTATGCACAAACGATTCCAGTGACCCCAATTTTTAAAAATTGGTTCTACATCGAAATATTATTCACACTGATTTTTACCAGCAAATTACAGTGAGATCTATCTTGAACCAGCTACTTTAAAACTTGAAAGTGGCATCTCTTATTGATGGTAAAAAAATCATATTTTATGACAAAAATCTGTACAGCCGTATTTTAGACAAATCTTACAAAATACGACAAAATCATACTGGTTGGCATGTCTGCAATACACTACCCTGTGAGATGAGACAGTAAAGAAATTCTTCAGAAATGAAAGAAATATGAGAATATGTAACTATCCTATTTCTTACCGTATATTGACTTTGTTGTGAAGGTGAAAAACACATTAGATTGACGATGTTTTCTTTTTGATGTAGACTGGCCGAGAAGTACTCTTTTTTCGGTCCTTTTTTCCTTGTTGAAACTTCTGACAAATACCCTTCTAGCTTTCTCTTTTTGGGTGTAACCATAGTATCTGTAAATGTTAAAATAAATTATAGCAAGTAAAGCTATTAATTTTTTTCTAACTTCAGGCTAAAAACTATCTCCACCTGATAAGAAATCCATATTAAAAACTGAAATGACTCTATTTTTGTTTTTGGCACAAAATAAAACTTTGGTTTTATGCCGAAAAATACCTCTAACTCCTCCCCCTCCTTTAACGCCCCTAAACTCTGCTCGCTTTGTTCGCTATGCTCGGATGAGTCAACAAATGTTGGGCCCCCCTATTAACCAAATCTGGATCCGCCACTGGTAATTGAGCCATTGGCTTTCTCAAGGGTTAGATCAAGCATGCATGAAAATGAGAAAAATAGATAGAGCCAGTTTTGAACCTAATTAACAAGTATTTTACCTTTACCACACCTCCTCTTTTTGAGCTTTATTGAATTTCAGAAATGGGATTAGCACACAATAGAAAATATCTTATCAAGAAAATTAAATGAATATTTTCACACATAGGGCGAAACCATAGTCGGCTTCCTAACAAAATTTTCCCTACCAAACTTTTGCTAGTGACGTCAAAATGATGAGTGACTCCAAACAAAATAACTTAAGGAAAAATGTGATGTTTGGACAAAAATCAACATCACCATCATGTTCCTTGTAAAATTTCCTTTCTAAAAATGTATACTTTTGTTCAAAAGTTATGGTACAAAAACGTAACAGTGAGTAAGGTGCTTACACCCCTTAAACACCGAGTTGAGGCCAAATAAAATTTTCGCGCTATTGCACATGTTATTGAAAATATTTGGTGACGTCACGACCAAATGTTTGGTATGGAAAATTTTGTTTAGAGACTGACTATGTTTTCAACCTAAGCTTTCTCAATAATTCATGAGAAATCCAAGACAATTACATGTTGTCCAAAATTTTGATTTTTTACAATCATATTGAATCATATTTATTATATTAAGTATAAAAGTGTACTCACCAAATGGGAAATGCTTATCACAAAGAATATGTTGACCAGCCTCCTTTAAAGCAGTTTGTAGCTTGGTTATAATGTTAGAATCATGTAACCACTGCTTTTCTCGCCAAGTACAAAACATTTGAAATATTGCGTCTTCCAGACAGTTTTGGTTATCAGTGTCAAATCTTTGAAGTTGTGACAATGAGAAGCCTAGAAAGGTTCCGATCTTCTTCCATTCCTTTCCTACATCTGCTGACAGCTTTCGTAATAGCTGGTCTGTAAGCAAAGCCATCTCTGTAAAGAAATATATGTATTAAATGCAACATTAATAGTATAAGTGTACCATATGTTCAAAAACCTATGATGATTTCACAGAGAGATATGCACGGCTTTAATTTTCTTCCCAGTTAGAATGATCTATGATATATATATGAATGTAGCCATCATGTAGTGCGAGTAGCAGGCAAGCATGATAAACCAATTCAATCGGGAGTCTTCTTTGAAAAGAGAATTAACTTACAACTCCAATGCGACTTCGTTTTAGCAAATTGAAGAACACATTCTTGAAAATAACACTTTAAGATTTTGATCAAAACTGATTTATAGTAAAAACAGCATAACATGAAGGAATGTGATTATCTAAAAGCGCTTTCAAGTGTATTTTGTCAAACAATTGATTTTCCACTGAAAAATGGATAACAAACAAGCACATTCATGCTTTCCTATACTAATACATGTGGAATTAAATTCGGGATCCCAAAATTAATTCAAGAAATTGCCATAACAGAAAAAGTAAGCATATTTAAGCCAAATCATTTGAAGGTTATAATTAGTATCTACCAAAAACAAACCCAATAAACTAAGAAAAATCAAAAGTCATTGGTAACAGGGAGTGCTTCATTTTTAACACTTTATAGTATAGAGAAGGTCTACCCTTTGAAATTGTTCAGTTTTAGGATTCTGTCTCAAGATTTTGATTACCTATGGTGTTGCATGGATTACTTCACCAGACCTTTAAAGTAATTCAATTTAAAAAACTGAACACAACTTCCAACATAATAAAATGGCAATCTCTGGCATTTTACTTACAGTTTAGTATAGGCAGCAAGATTTGGCAATTACAATTAACCCACTGTATACTGGTATATGGGTATACTCTTGGAACCTCTCAAAATGAACTAACTCTGTGTAAATTGAAGTATTTCTGCCTTTGGAAAGATAAATAAACATACGCTCGGCTTCTAATGTTTGCCGCCTAAACTGAGGTGAAAATTGACCTTTAAACTGAAGCTAACTGAGGGGATTTCCCACAATCCCATTCGCGGATCATACCACTAAACACAAGGGGAGTGGAAATAAAGATATGGTAGTTTTTATTTATTCTCTTTTTCCACTTTATAGCTAACATGGTATTTGCAATTGTTATTAGTAGTTATATTATTTTTCAATTACATCACCATTATGAGTTCAAGCTGCTTTGGTTTGAGAATTGAACTATCATTCTTAATAATATTGTAAGTGTTACAATCCATGATACCGCTTAAAATTTTTCTACACATAGTCAAAATAGAGCTGACAAAATCAAGGGGAATTCCCATCATCATGGAGCATACCATTCAAACAGTGGGGAAGTGGAAATATAGATAGCAGTTTTTGCTTATTTTCTTCCTTTTCTTTACCCTTGACCTCAATATTTAGTGATTTTAATAGTGACAGTAATCATCATTATGAGTTTATAGTTGCTTGGGTTTGATAATTGAACTTACATTCTTATTTTTATATTATCAGTGTCATGCCACTGACAATTCTACTATACGTACCAATAGTGGCTGCAAAAATCCAAGGCAATTCTCGTACATGGTATATACCATTAAAACCACGGGGAAGTGGAATATAAACTGTTTTAAAGGGCAATTCATGATCCACTTTTCATGCTCTAGGCCACCTCCATGAAATTGAGTTTTTTAAGCTAATAAGAATCCTTGACTGGTATATGTTGCAGTCCCCGAACCATTCTATCAAATGTGCTTGCATTTTTAGAAAATGTGTCATTTTCTAATTTTTGTCGGGGCCCAGACAGTAATTACAACACAGTAGCCTATGGTCATTTTTAAAATACTGAAAAGCTCATAACAAATGGGCAGAATCAAGTGAAATTTTCAGAATATATTTATGTTGTACTCTTCTTTTTATTTAGCTAGAAAAGAGACAAGGTTGTTGTGACATCAATATCATGAATTAAACCTTTTAGTTAGTGCAAAGTATAGATAATATGTAGAAGTTGTCAATTGAACTAAAAAACAGCACTCATTAGCAGCGGCGGCACCAGCATCT
>JXSR01S071446.1:33567-46541 GCA_000969725.1 Ophiothrix spiculata
ACTTTAACCCTCGTCCAACTAAGGGAGGGGGAGGGGGGGGGGGTTACCACCCCCTAACAGATCGTCGCCGATTGCTCAAAAACGCAAAACAAAGTGACCCCGGGCATTTAAGTACCGTAATTTTCGGAATATAAGCCGCCCGGAATATAACCCGCAGCCCCGGTAAAATCAAAAAATAAGAATCAAGCATCGCCGTATAAGCCGCACTGGTGTTATAAGCCGCACCACAAAACCCCAACTTGAAGTATTGTGGCGTTTCATACCCTATTTGAAGTGTGCTAAAAATGCTAAAATTAATCGTAACCCGAGCCAAAATCAGAATATTAAGTTTCTTAAAAGATTTTTCATTTGTAATTTAATGCATTTCCAAGAATACTTTTTTAGAAGAATCTCTTCCAAAAAGTTCGATGTTTAACAACCACTATTTTTCATGTGCTCGCTGCCATTGCTCTTGTGATTCCTTTTTTATAAAAGGTGCACCGATGGTTTTTTTTTAAATTCCAAGCGGCGATGGACTTGAAAAATGTGTAGTTTAAATGATGTGTATTTCAAAGAAAAATTAAATATTATAATGCACGATTTACATGTTTTGTTGTTTGTTTATTACTTTTGTAAGCAGTGTGCCGTTTATTATTATTTTATTTAACTTCACTAGATATAACCTGTCTAATTCACAAAACAAATAGACCAATAATAAGCTTTTATAATGGTTCAATACGTGAAAATTGAATTGTCTTGAAAATATCAGTGTTTTGTTTACATTCTTGCCGTATTTTACCAGAAATTTGTCATGAGAGTGTAACGTTTCTTACTAGTTTGTCAGCTTGGCGATCACTGCCATTACTGAGCTGATACAAAACAAAATATAATTGGTAATTGTTTTTACATCCTTTGCGGTCATTTTGATAAAAAAAAGTCGGGCGTACCACCTTAGGTGGGGGTAGGGTCAGCTGTCAAAGTCCGTTGGTAGGGGGTTGGTAACCACCCCCCCCCCACCCCCATATAAAAAGTCGCCAGGTTGAAAAATATATGCATGCTAACAGGCTTAAACTTACAGAACATGTTAGAACTACCATTTTCTTTATTCATTAGCAAAAAAAACGGTGAAAATCCAATATTTAGGACTTTTATAGCGACTTTTTGATTAATTTTAAATTTTCGCCGCAAATCAGATTTCGGCGAAATTTTCCGACCTAAAGTACTTTATGACGTCATAATTACGTAACGCCTTGACCGATTTTCATGATTTTGGTATCAATAGAAAGAGGAGACCCTACCCTATACACTTTTGGTGCGTCAATTTCATTTTCATAGGGGAGGGTGGTAACCATCCCCCACCCCTCTTAGGTGGCTACGTAGTAGAAAATACCTTATAGGTGGACGAGAGTTAAAGGAACAATAAATGGAATTTTTTGCATTGTGTTTTAAGCTTACTACTGCAACCCACTTCTGAAATGAATAAGTTTTAAACTGTGTTTTTGTGCAAAAATACAATGGTGGTGTTGAATTTTGACATAATCACAATTTTGCAGAAATCGCCTTTTTTGCCAGTTTTCTTTTAAAAAATGGATGCAAAAGTCATCATGCACATTGACCGCTGGGTAATAAACTACATTGTTGACGATGATGTGCGAATTAACAAAATATCATCTTTTCTTTTTCAGATATTTCTCCTCATTGTATTTTATGGTTTGTTTCATGGGCTAGCCTTTTTGCCAGTGTTATTAAGCTTTATAGGACCTGTGCCATATCCGACAGCGCAGCCAGCAGATCCGGCAGATTTTAACAAAATTATCATCCGACAGAATTTAAGAAGAAGATTCTACCGTGAAAGACGATGTTACAGTCTATAAGGCTAAGAACATGTTTTTGTACTTTTTTAAAGATAGCTGTGGCATTTTATGGTGCATTCATATATACTCTGTAAATCTTGAAGTATGCAACAAGTAGCCGATTAACACAAAAAAAAACAATATAACCATACGGGGAAGTAAATAAGTCCGTAACTCTCGAATCATCAAAATGTACCAAATCTTGCTAAATATTCAAACGAATTTATTTACAATGTTTATCCATGTGTTAGCAACAAAATTAGCCCAAAATAATACCAAAATTTTGAAAGAATTCATGTAAAAAAATATTAATACGCAGTGATTCGGCCTTAACCAATCGTAATCAATCATTAGTAGTCTCTTACACGACACAAAAGCACCAGTCCACAATGTTGTAGAATACAAGAGATATGCTATGGATCTCGTAGCAGAGTTTGATTTCTTGTTGCATACTTCAAGGTTTGGCATCTAGTCTGTTGACGCTATATAACCTAATCTGCGAATGATTCTCTGAGCATTGTGTTGAAAAATGTTGATCTGTGAAATGAGAGAAACTTTGAACGTAGTAATTGAGATGATGACAAAAACTCTATGTTTAAAAACCAAGCTGGTAATTAATTTACAGCTTTAAATTTTGGTGTTAGATTGATACCACTTAATGTCAATACAAATTTTAAATATACAATGTTGGTAGACCTTTTCTACAAATCAAAGTGACTTTTAGAATTATCTTGTTTATAACAAATTATTACTTTCATTTTACCTAGTTTAGTTTAAGAAATTATTACTATACTTTATAAATTTTATAGTATGCAACAAGCATGATTAACGCACAACAACCAATATGACCATACGAGGAATTAAAATAGTGCATCATTTCCAAATAAGAAAGATGTACTTAATTTTGCCGAATACTCAAATAAACTTACTTATTTTTCAAGGTTTGTCTATGTGACAGCAACAGAATGAGCCACAAATAATACCAAAATCATGAACGATTCATGTACAAAAATATTAATACGCAGTGATTTGGTCTTAATTAATCCTGCTCAATCATTACTAGTCTCTCAAACAACGCAAAACCACCAGTTTCCAAATGTTGTAGAATACAAGGGATATGCTATGGATCTTGTAGCAGAGTCTGTGTGCTTGTTGCATGCTTGTTGCATACTTCAAGGTTTATAGAATATATATACTTTAACACCAAAGGCAGAGTAATTGTAAACAGACGGTTTAACCTACATGAAAACCAGATCTGTGTCAAATATCGGCACTGGAAAATTCAAAAGGCGGGAACTTACATCTGCCCCGGGGGACCGCATACATACTAAAGTGGTACTCATGCTTGTCAGAGCACCACTAAATTGGACCCTAAATGGCGTAATTGTTGACAAAAAATGCACCCGGGGGCACCCAACTCTGGTTTTGGTAGGGGTGTGCGGCCCCGATATCCGAAACCTTAGCCTAGGGAACGGAAGATTGGCTCTAAAATGGGATCTAGAGAACTGAAGTGACCCAAAAATTACCCTTGAGAACTAAATTTGGGCATTGAAAGCAAACATTTCCCAATTGTTTTCTTGAAATGGGGTCTTGGGAACTAAATTCCAATAAATGAGGCTAGGGAACTGTAAGGTTTTAAAAAAGGGCTTATTAACTATTAAAGGATTGTGCTTGAAATGGGGGTCTAGGGAGCGGCATGCAGGGCATGAAAAGGGGGTCTTGAGGACCGCACATACCCGTATCACCTTTCTACGTCAGTGCCCCCACCAGGAAATGCACCTCTAAATGATGCAGCCCAATAGGCGTATCGGCGTAAGATTGTTTTTTCTTGTTACAAATTACGTATGAAAAGGAATGCAATTGACATTTTTGTTCGTAGACATGAAGTAATGCATTTTGATTTTGTTTTTAGACGTGTTTATTTAAAACAGCAAGATCAGTTCGGCGGAACTCACAATTCGGATACGTATCTGAATTTGGATTAAAAACAGCTGAAACGGGATATCAACTGAAATTAATATTCAGCTTCGCCGCACACCATACCGGTATGTATAAAAGTCAATAACATTATCATCATTTGTCATCTATATTCTAAGAAAGTTTTCGGAAAATTATTTTGCCTTCTGTGATAAGGAGCTATCAGGACATGTTTCGAACCTGTCCCGCTGGAATTGCTAGGATGGAAATGACATTTCCACAGATACATTTATTTAAATTTATCATAGATGCAAGAAAGATGTTCTACATGTACTTGCCAGCTCGCGCTATCGATTTGTTTCCTGCGCCACGTCGCACGTATCAGAATTAGGATACCCCTTCATATCCTAATTCTGATACGGGTATCACAATTTGGATACAAAATGTACGTGGGTATCCAAATTCAGATACGTATCCGAATTGTGAGTTCCGCCGAACTGAGATATTCAGCTGAACAAAACAAAGTGAAAAATGACCCTCAATGGCGGAGGTAGTAGAGTCTGAATTTACAACCCTAAATGGCGTAAATTATGCTGAAAACTACCCCTTTTCCAAAAACGTCGACGCCACTGGTGGGTCAAAATCAGACACTTTTACGCCGTTTTTTATGATGAGCACAAGTACCAACTGTAAATCGAAGCAGTCCCCGGGACATCAGCAAAGTCACAGTGTCAAATTAACTTCAGCATGCATTTTGAAAAAACACTTGACAATGTTTGTGCTGTTATATTTACACCAAACCTGGTATTATACGACCACATCTGGTGACAATTGAACACAAGAAGGATTGGGTCTTGCCTGAACATGCTGAACGCAATACCAGTTTTAAAAGCAATGTTAATTTCAACAGCATTGGTAAGGATATTATTATTGTTGTCAGCAGATTCTGCTTCTGCATATTCTGCAACCATTAAAGTTTGTTACACAGGGATGTTTAATAACAAGCTGTAGCAAAGCAGATTTCAATAACTCCTGGCATGGTATTGGTGAAGCTCTATTATATAAAAGCTTTGGGATTTTATGTCAGAGAATTCATCTTAAGATTGCCAAACTATTTTTTTTTTCAATAATTCTTTGATGCAAAGAAAGACTCAAATGTGGTTGTCAAGATAAATCAGTTCTTAAGTAAACCGTTTTCGTATTTCCCATAATGCATCTTGAAAGTACTGTAAATTTGGGAATTCTGTGCAAGCGACTATATTACTAAGTTGTGCGCATGACGTCATCTGCGCACAACTCGGTAATATGGTCACACTTGCGCAGGAACTCCCGGTACTTCCAAGATGCATTATGGGGCATACGGAAGTGGTCTATTATCAGATATGCAATGTGATGGAAAGATCTTAGGAGTTGCAATTCCTTCACTTTGTATGGAGTATGTCTGAAGGACCTGAAAGTAGTTGTTCGGAATTCTTTGCCTTTCGGCCTGTAGGACATTTTGCAGAAGATCATGACTGTCAAATCATATTAAGAATTTATCATCTTTTTCAAGAGTTATTCAAAATACTTACAATTTTATTTAAAAAAACAATCTGAAAATTTATAAAGAAGTAGGTTAATTTTGGTAAATGGAGCATAAAGTGAAAGATTGCTTAAAGGTCCACTTCTATAAATAACTGGCGTTCGCGATCCGGCATTTCTAAAATCGGCGACTGCCCTTGGCATTGCATAAATTATGTCTTTTTTGATCTCCAGAGTACTTTGGTAAAATTTCAAGGCTTTATCATCATTTTGTTTTAGAAGATATCATAATCAATTGAGAAAAGGCAGTGTTGAAGCCACCAGTTGCTAATTATTGAGTTCTCGGGCGTTTTTAGGAAGCCATTTTGTACCAGTAAGTCAATGGGAAGCTATTTCCTGTTGTGGCGCCATAAGAGTTCATTTGGCTTTCTTGTATTTGTAGGATGAAATCAACTTCCTGCAAATGAGAATATCTGCCCTACAAAGTCAAAACGCAGTATGTGCACGTATAAAGCATAGCAGATACTTCCATTGAACGTAAAATTTCACTTAAATTCATTCCCATGCAAAAAAAGTTATATGTACATATGATACAGTAGGTACTACCTTAAGGTGTTTGGTCTACGCGCCGTCCACGCGTACCAGTACGCGCTAGTTTCCGAGTTGGTAAGTGTCGCAATACGCATGCGCATATACTCTGAGTAGTGTTTTGAAGCTAAAAATTGGCATATTTTAATATTTTTATTGTTTGAATAACACACTTGTGCGCAACTTTTGTGAAAAAATTAACAAAAATGCTTGGGCAGATTTTGTAATCAACACTAAATAATGTCACTTTTGCCACATTTCCCGTAGACCCCTGTACAAATCCCCCCACAAAAACAAAAACAAAAAACCCTCCAAAAATGTTGTTTTTAAACCGACTCTCGTGCAAAAACGAGTCCGGTGACCCCCATTTTTTATTTTACAAATCGGTTCTACATCGATAAAATATCATTCATAACGATTTTTACTGGAAATATTCGGGCCGATCTATCATGGACCAGACACCTTAAGTTATGAAAGAGAATTGATCGTCTGCTCATTTCTGCAGGGTCTCACCAAGGGAAAAGGAAGTAACTTGCAATGTATCTGCAATGCACATACTGCGTTTTTACTTCGTGGATCAGAGTTAAAAATACGTAAAGCAATCTATTTTGTATTCCTGTTTGTATTTTTGCTATTTATAATATTCCAAAACATTTTATACTATTTTGTACAAAATATTATATCATAAATTATATTATGTAGTCTATTATAGTCATTTCAATTTCGCAATTTCTAGTCAATATGTATGTGCAATATGTAATAAATATATATATATAGTTATTATTGACTTCTGATAAAATGTGACCCGTCATATTTTTTGGTCTCATCTGAAAGATTACAGTTTAAGCTTTAAAATGACACTTTTGGATATTGGATGTTTGATTGCAAAGTTACGTCCAGATTGGTAAAAGGCATCGGGCAGATTCAGAAAACTATAGTTCTGAGAAAATCAAGTTTAAAGTTTCTGTACCGAGTAAAACTTAAATGGAGAAAGGATTTTTATCTTGGTTTTTACAACATTTTTCTTATATTTTTGATGTTGGAACCTGCTTAATATGACAGAATACACTTCAAAAGTAACGTTTCTGATGAAATTAGAAATTTGACCTTGGACGTGATTTTTAACTATGCTCAGCTTCAATGGCCCATATCTCTTAATTCACTATGCCGGTATTAAGGTACCTTTAGATATGACGGGACACAAATAGGCTATAGGTACACATATGATAATACAATTGTGATGGCTCACCCCGAAAAGGGGGGACTTTGCAGATGATATCAATTTTGATTTTACCATTTCATCTGTTACATTTTCTAATCTTTAAAATGACACCTTACTTGTTGAAGTTGATCAATGCGATCAAATTTTACAACAGAAAATCTGTTGGAAATTCTTATTATTTTCTTTATTTTTTGCTGCCTATTTTCATCAGTTTCTCGAAAGTGTTCTTTCGCAAAGTCCCCTTTTCGGGGTGAGTCATCACAATTTGGCAATGGTTTACTTTACTGGTTCACGTTGAGTTTCAGAAAGCTCAGTCACAATTAACAGTTATGTACTACGTGAATCAAAAAAATGTGCTCGATTACAGATGACCTTGATAAAAGCACCAAATCATAAATTTCTTGTTGTTTTAGTAAAACACATTTAATATACTTTTAAAATGCAGAAAAATCAGCTGATGAATAAGCCAGATATGATCAATCTTATAAGTGCACCTCTTTTTCCTTCAATCAAATGGGATTTATAAACATTTTGAGAATTTACAATTTCATGATGCCTTTATCAAATAAGTGTTTGATTTTCCTGATTATTTTAGATTTTTTAGAAGACTTTATAATTGTCATAATAAAAAAAATTATTGGTTTTACATTTCCAGAAGAAAAAAAGGAAAGAAAAACTATGATTCAGGTCTTATGTTTCTGTGACTCTGCATGGCTTACATCTTTGCAAATCCTGATTTTGGTTCATTTGACCATGTTGACCGAAATTGTCTTTTATATAATCATTTGTGCAATATTTAATCATGCTTTAATCACTTCTTTGCTTTCATCATAATGCCATAACCCGTTATTGTGATAAATGAAATATCTTGCTTAACTGTGTAAATCTCATTGAAATGGAGTAAAAAGGGACATACTTTCAAAATTGGTCATATCTTACTTATTTTTCAACCTTTTTCTACCAATTTTCTGCATTTGAAAGTATATTAAATCTGCTTTACTAAAACAGCAAGAAGTTATGATTTGGTGCTTATCAAGGTCTAGGTCATCTGTAATCTGTGCACATTTAAAAATAATTGGGTTGTAATGAACGTGGAATGGTTCCCGGCGGCCCATGACATCATAAAAGGTTTTTTAAGACGCCATTTACCGTCACTGTCCATTCCACGTTCACAACAACCCTATTTTTGTAAATTGAGGGGCGTTGAAGGATCATTTTGTGCTTTGCTTCCGAGTATTCTCTTGGCTCAGTCAAGCGTGACAAAGACATTCAATCACCTGCTTATCACTCTATTACAGGTAAACATTCCATATGACCGTTCAAATTGAGTAGAGGAGTGACCTTGAACAAGGCGGGGTCAAATCAAATTTGACCTAAATAACACATTTTTGACATATTTTTGTTGTTTCCCCCTTACCAGTTAATGAGAAAATTGATCACATTCGGAGTTCCATTTCACACCCAACAAGATTACCTATCAAATCTGACCAAAAGCGACATAAGTTTCCAGATATTTTTATCATAAATTGACCTTTACATAAACAAAATTGTAACAATATTTTTATTCCAACTATAAGAGCAACCGTGTATATCAGTATTTAAAAATATGAAGACAGTTTGATCCATTTTTATTCTTAAATCAATCCTACAAAAGTAATGATTGTTATCAAAAAAATGATTAAAAAACATTATGTAAATGAGAAAAACATTACAATGTGTTTATCGGAATCCGATTGCTCTGTCGGAATAATATTGTTTCACAGTCGTGCGTTAATAAGTTGTGATTGGATAAGCCGATCAAGCAAGACCAGAAGTTTCATATCATTTTGTTTGTTTTAGCTTTTTCAAATGTAAAACTAATTTTGTCTTAATTTACGCAATCTTTAATATTAATAAAATTATTTGCAATTTGCTATTGGCTGTCTATGAATGATTTATTTAACTATGCGTTTACAGTATCACAATTTGTAAATGACCTAATTCTACACAAAATGTTAATTTGCACATAGATGTATTTTTAATAATGTGCATATTTTTACAAAAGTAGTCATTACTCCACATAATGTTTTATCCCATTTAATTTGTGTGGCCGTCCAATCCAAAGGAGCCGTAAATGCAACAAACTTCGTTTTGCGCTACAGGTGAAAATATGTGTCATTTTGCGCTACAGGTGAAAATTTGTGTCAAGGTCGTAATATGCCTGAAAGGATTTTTTGACAGATTCACAATACTTGCACTCTTAAAATTTTCTTACTCTTGTTGAGTAAAAAATTACTCAACGGTCACATCTCATTTTGTTGAGTAAAATCCTACTCAACGTTTGGTAAACTTTGTTCAACGTTGGGTAAGATGTGCTCAACGTTGAGTTATATTGACTTAACCGAGTAAGATTTTACTCAACAATGAGCTGTGACCTTTTTACTCAACAAAGAGTAAAATAATTTTTAGAGTGTGTGCTTACCTCAAAACACAAGCAAAGTATCTTTTTAAGAAAACGATCGGCAATGTGAAATATATCTGCTTATTTTGAGGACAGTCAGCAGAAAATAGAATTAGGAATTACTGATCTTTGAACGCATCTATCTCAGTTATAATTTTACTCCCTGACGACCTTTGACTGACCATAATGCGCAAAACTAGGAATATAGTCGATCGCGCAACCTAGATTTATGGTACTTTCAGCGTGAATGCGAAAGTAGTGTATATACTCTATTATAAGCAACACCGACCTGTAAGCTTCTCCCTTTATTTCCCTAGATGTGCTAATTTACCCAATATTTTTTCCATTGACTAGTGATCCTTGCCCTGGCAATGTCCGGGACCTCGCGCTTTCAAGTCTTCACTGTATGGGCTGAATATCAACTGCACAATTTTTTCCATTGACTAGTGATCCTTGCCCTGGCAATGTCCGGGACCTCGCGCTTTCAATTCTTCACTGTATGGACTGAATATCAACTGCACAAGTTATACCCATTGTATGATGAATTTATACAGTGTCATATTGTCAGAGCAAGAACTTACTATCTATGGTTAATTCTTGTTCAGAGTTTCAATACAGCTTTTTCGACAATTGCAGAAGTAAGACTCGACGATTTCGCAATTTCAACGGTTTCAAAAAATTCACCTTGTTTAGGCTTTCGCCAAGGAAACCCACCTTGGTACTTGGTACCAAGTAAGCTGAAAGAAGCTTATCTTTAACAGGGCTCCAAGATGTTTGTTTTTTTAATTCAGTTTTGAATGCAGGAGGAAGACCGGAGCACCCGGAGAAAAACCTGCGGAAGCGAGCATGGACTGAAAACCAAATGCACATAAAGCGCCGGGCGCGGGACTCGAACCCGGGACCTCATTGGTGCAAGGCGAGGTAACTACCACTGCGCCAACCCGCTACATAACAGTGATGATACTGGCCTTGCATTGTCAACATACAGCAATGTATTATCAAAGATCTGCAAACTACATTGATTTCATGATGTTGCACTATGATTTATTTTGTTTGAGATCATGATATCACACCTCTGTCATACATATGACCTAATTGTGCCCTTGCATCATGATTAACACATTCTCATAATTTATAATCAGTACTGGATATTTTGTCGCACCCCTTCATCATCATCATCTAGGTCAGATGGCGCTCATAGCCCTGCTGTGGTAGTTCACAAGAGTACGCCATCCATCTCTATCCTCTGCAAGGCGTGATCCACCTTGCACACTACCTCCTGATAAGTATATCATGTCATCTGTCCAAGATGTTGCTGTACGCCCTCTTCCACGCTTTCCTGCTACAGCACCCTGAAGTATTTGTTTTTCAATGCTGACATCCCTTCTGACAATATGTCCAAAATATCTGTACTTCTTTTTCATGATCCCACATCTAAGGTACAAGTCTCTTCCAATCTTTTCCAAAATCCAGGTGTTAGTTCTTTTGTCTTTCCATGTTGTTTGCAAAAGACGTCTGTAACACCACATCTCAAAAGCATCGACCCTTTTCCTGTCATTTTTGGTCATAGACCACGACTCGCATCCATAGGTGGCAATCGAGAAAGCTACAGCATATGATTATATGATTATAGTTTTTGCACACGGAGTCTGTACCTTACGACCCGATGTTATGCGAATCTTCACGATAAGACCACGTGGAATCTAAATGAAAATAAACAAACTGACATGCATTTAAGAGAGGCCGAATTCTCAGAATTCCCTCGGTGCAACATTATTTTAAGGGTCTTAATTGAAAACAGATATAATGTTCTTCCTAGAAAATATGAATAAAAAATGTTGCACTACTTCGAGTAAGGAATGACATTTTGCGTTGTATAGATCATAACCAGGAGGCTGCGCTGATTTTGTTAGACTAAGCACAGCCTTCGACACAATCTATCACAGTATCCTCCTTGAAAGACTTGAGAAACGGTATGATATCAGCGGCGTCGTTCTGTCTTGGTTCCGATCTTACCTAAATGGTCGCACCCAAACAGTTGCTATCGGAAGTTGTTAATCGTGCCCTCGAGAACTTGTATACGGCGTTCCTCAGGGATCAGTAGCACATGTGTTCACGTTTTATAGTGCTCTCCTTAGTGACGTCATCAAAGCTCACAACATCAATCATGTCATGTACGCTGACGACTATGGCAAGCCAAAAGGGTCATTACGTATTACCACAACGCGTTGTTTTCGAAAGCAACGCGTTGCTTAATAAAACCAACGCGTTGCTTATTTAACCAATAGAATCTCAGATATTGCACGTCTATTAGCAACGCGTTGTTTATCCGGTTGATAATACAACGCGTTGCTTTCTAAAGCAACGCGTTGTTTTCTTCTATTTTTCCTAGAACCAAGTTACCAATCACAGTTTACCTTCTTGAGGGTTTAGGTTATGATGACTACGGAATATTTAAAAGGATTTTCAAGATTTGAACAGATCTACAGGTCGTGTTTTATTTGTTATTTATTAAATTGTAAATTATTATTCCATTAATCTTTCTTCAAAATAAGTATTTTCTTATAATGTTTGAGTATTAATTATCGTTGAGAAATCAAATGACAAGGACTGATATAACGGCAAAATATCGCCGTATATCATGTATATGATCATATCACTGCAAACTACTCAGTGCCTTTCATTATCCAGATTAAGTAGTATTTACACTCTTCTTATCCTGCTTTAACTTAAGCTTACAGGTCTGACAGGTCTGTAGTACTGTAAAACCCAGTGTAAAATACTCATGATGCCTCGGTTAATGTATGAAATGTACACGTCCCTGCCGTTGACTTCCTGCTCAATTGTATTGGTAGCACGTGGCATCAGCTATTCACTAAGTGCATGAAAGCTAGGACGTAATTGGTCACTGTATTATGACAGAAAGCAACGCGTTGTTTTCTCAAAACCAACGCGTTGCTTTCTCAAAATTCAACGCGTTGTTTTATTAAAAGCAACGCGTTGTTTGCCAAAGCTACGCGTTGATAAAACGTAATTCTTATTGGCTAAATAAGCAACGAGTTGGTTTTATTAAGCAACGCGTTGCTTTAAAAACACAACGCGTTGTGGCAATACGTAATTACCCTTTTGGCTTGCCATAGACGACACCAAACTATATCTTCTGTTTTATCCATCTGACAGGGATACTGCGATTCGAAAGATTGAGCTATGTGTCAAGGACATCAAAGCGTGGGCATTTCCAACCATCTATCTATCTATCTATTTCGACCGCGGTCGGAAGCCATGATGAATTTTCTCCACTGCTGTCTGTTTAGCATGAGTTTGAGAAGTTCGTTTTGATCAATGCCGGCATCCTGTGTAAGAAGTACTGGGTAGGTCAGCCTTGGTCTTCCCTGTGTACGTGTCCCTTGGGTGGGCGTCCAGAACACTAATCCAGACACTGGTTCCTCAAGCC
>JXSR01S071446.1:121839-132635 GCA_000969725.1 Ophiothrix spiculata
TAAATTAAATGAAATTTGAATATTAATAGCGACACACGGACCTCAAAAATGGACAAGGTATCAGGGTATACACAAGATGGCGGCGCGGCGGCCTACGAAAAAACCCAATTTCTCCTCTCCAGGTATATAGCTCAGTGGTTTGACCATGCTCGTCAAATCAGTTTAGCCAAAATGTGGACATGAATGGGGTTTGGGTATTCATAGGTGTTACTTTCAAAAATAATCTCATCACTGATAGCCGTATAATATTTTACAGATACGTATCTGTTTATTATGATATCTTTGGTCATTATTATTTCTTCCGTAAAAGATATCCTTATAATTGACAGCGTCCTTACAATTATGTCATCACTCATATGGGTAAAATGGACTCATAAGGGACCGTTCACAAACACTTGTTATGGGGCCTGATGCAAAAAGGGGCCCTTAAAAGTTCACCCTCGTAAGGGGGGCTTGAAAAATATTACCACAAATACCCCCCCCCCCCTTACATGTGCTTATGAACAGCCCCTGAGGACGTTAACTTTTTATCGATTGCAAAAGGTCATTACTTTGATGGATAAAAGTGAATTTATATAAGCGGTATTAAACGACCTATTTACTCCCCTGGATTGTCTGTTTTATCTCTTACCATTTTGTTAATTTATTCTTAGTACAAGATTGAAAATAATTGACAAATGATTATAAAACGCGGCCTATAAATATCATTATCTAGCACGTGCTTGTCAGAGCACATGATGTTGTATTCCAATAGTCGGAATAATACCCTAGTCACATAACCTTGAGGCGAGGTTACGATGTGTTTATGGCGTCAATTCGCCGATCGGACACCGGCCGGTGTCCGACCGGTGTCCGGTCGGTGTCTGTAAGCCGCAGAGACGCCGTAAGCATGCAGCAAGATTTTAATTGCGAGTTAAAACCTTGCAGATTGTAAACAATGTCTTCAATAATGGTCACATAACCACCTGTGTCCGACCGGGCATCGCAAGCATTCGCCGATGTCATACCGGCGTTGTGGCGTTGCGGCTTCTTGCGGCTTATGTGACCAGGGTGTAAAGGATGAAAACCTTCCCCACAAACAGAATACACTTTGCAAACGAAAGGTTTTACTAAAATCCCAACCCGAGTTTTATATAACACTTAATATCTGTTGTGAAACTTAGCTTCTTCTTATACGTAAATTCGATGGTTTCTCTTTAGTGTCAGTTAAATATGATGTTCAGCTGCGGTTCAATATTTAGTTTATTTTGCATAATTTATCTCTTTACAATCATGGTATTAATAGGCATACCGGTATTTTAATCTATATAAATCAACTTTATTTTGCTGGTAACTTTAAGTGCAATACGGTGGTTGGATTTGTGTATAATATCAAGAAAAGGTTTCTCGTCAGTGACTTCTACGTGTTATATCTGTTAAAATTAACAACATGATGGCTAACCCATCTTTTCAGGTACATTCATTAAACGTGCAGATGTAAGGCAATGTTACTTTCTTCGTCGTTAAATTCTTTTAGATGGTTTTTCTTTAGTGTCAGTTAAATATGATGTTATGTGTACAATACCACACCTGCTTCCTCATACCTTCCATAGTTTTTCTTTAAACACCCGGATGTATGAACTTTTTAAATATGCTACTCGGACATGCTATAAACAGTTATCAATATCCTATACATGAAGATACGATTTGGTGTTATAGCAGCCCTTAAACATTTTTTACATTCGATTCACTGTACACATCACAGTGCAAGCATATGCTGTGTATAGGAAATTTCTAGTTAGAATGATACGACGGTGGTGTAAAATTCATTGATATTGGTGGTGCAGTTTAAATACAGAGTCATACACAGTATTACAAGTCATGTTATGAAATGAAGGGGTAGGCGCAATATAGTGCTAACCCACACCTATTTTTCGACCACCTTTGTTCTGGTTTTGAAACAGATGCATTTAAAACAAGTTTTTACATAATTTTTCAATTAATTTTGGGCAAAACATCTCTGGTTGAGTTTAATTATCACCATAATGTATACTATTTTCAGTAATATCATTGTATTGCTAAGATCTAACCGTTCAAAAGTCTAAGGGTGGTTAAAAAATCAGACACATTGGCTTAGCACTATTGCCCCTGAATTTTAGTCAGCGCCGTAGATCATTTAAAAACACGGGATTTTTTCTGAAATTACTGAATTCATAATCCTTGCATCAAGTACTCTTAGATCTAGCATTTTGAAGAAGAAGAAACTTTGGCATCTAGTGTTTCTAGAAACTTAGAAATTGTAATGTGCAAGACCTCGGGGATATACAGTGCTAACCCTCAATTTTACAAGTGAGTGCTTGTTTTATTGAAATCACATGGGACTCCAAAATGTGTCAAAATATTTTTATTCGTCCATGTACTTGATCATAATAAACTTTTCGAAAACTATTTTTCATCTTCACAGTCGGAAAATCATTCAAATCAAAACCAGTCACTTGTGCAAAATGAGGGTTAGCACTATATTGCACCCACCCCTTCATTAATGTATGTGTATATAAAGTGTTCATAAGTAAAAGCTTCCACCTCGGAAAACGCTAATGAAATGAAATGTTGCTATGATTTCTTAACAAGAGGACATCATGTGTCTAGACTACAAACATTTTCCACGAATTTATTACCTATCTTTAAATGAAAATTGATCACGAATAGATTTATCGACAAAACTATTCAAAACCTGTATTTAACCTCCAGACCAAAACACTATTATTGCGAGTTGTCAATAACGAAATATGCAAAAGCGATTCAACAACATTTAAAATATGTGGATGTTACCAGGTTAAGATTATGAAACAAAAAAAAACGATGATCATCAAAATAATACTCATGCTCATTTTGGTTTTGCCACTGACTCTCGTGCTTCAAGTCAACTATGTTAAATATATGGGGCCTATCATATATATATTAATTTCAACAAACTTACATAAACAATATTATTGTTAAAGGTTATTTGTAATATATTCCGATTGGCTTGAGCTGATAAATAGTAAGTTACCACGGGAGATACCATTGTCCTCTAAAAACAAGATCGGGTTATAAAACAAATATTGACTGCTCTTCAAGTTCATTCCGGTGGCAGTAGTAAAAACTAGTTTCCCTTAGTGATCTTGAAACTATCATGCTATTTCTCTCGACCTGGTGTCTACTTTTAAATTGTGTCGAAGTGTCTAACCTTTCTAATATATCTATACTTGCTTCTAAGTTATATGCTTAGAGTGGTGTGGAGCAAATATTAATCTTTGTCGAGTAAATATTTAACATGTTACTTCACCCTTATTCAAAATCAACTTCCTGGTTTCAAACGTTTCAAAGAAATGGGGATAAAAAGAATCTGTTAAAATACTGTAATAATCAGCTTCATAGGTTCAGTTCATTCCTATGATAATACATGTAGGTATGGGTTCAGGTTCAGCATATACCAATGAGGGTCGGATCAAAAAAGTTTCACATGATAAAACTGATAAATTCACGGGGATAAATTCTAAAGAATTACATTTTACTTTGATAATTGTTTCTTCCAAGTAAATTTGAACGCTTGTGTTGTTAAAACCCTGGAGAGATTACTCACAGCATTAACATGGTATTCATTTAAATACCTGCCTTTTTCACACATTTTGATATAGCGATTAAAAATGATAGCTTCCGACGTAAATTGGGCATACTTTTCTCAAAAGGCACATAGGAAATGAAGTAAAACAAGACGCATTTCTCAATTGGCAGGCCTATATATCTAGGTGAGTTTTTGAATCAAAAAATCATGATGGTATACTGAGATGATCAAATCAAAGCAGTCTCAAATGTTCAAAGTCCGGCAGGTTCATATACGCGTAGTACAATTTTTGTAGTCCGCAATAAACTTCAAAGGGTTATTTTGTAGATTTTGCGTAATATAAATGCAATATAATTACTCTGTAGTTTCAATGAAAGTTATACTGAAAAGATTTGTCAACGTTAAAATGATTAAATGAAGTTGTTGAAGATTCTTTATTGACAACATATTTGAAAATAAGTTTTATTGTGTTCAAATAAGTATCTTTTTTTCAATCCACCATTCACTTAAAGCGGTTTTTCATAGATTTCTTGGATGTTTAACTTCATAAAAACGATTTCATGCCCTTACCACAAATATTAACGAGGTATATAGGTTATTATCACAAATGTCAATCATATTATTTATTTTCCGTTCGTGTTTGAAACCAAAACTACTTTTTTCCAAATAATGCATATAATATTTAATATGTCTATAGTACTTCCTTCTAGTAAAGAAAAGGAATATCAAAAACATTGATTGTAAAATAGATTTTATTGACAAAACTATTTAGTTATCTATGCCATTCAATAACATTTCACGGGTTACCTCGACCTACTAGCGCGATAAATATCTTCACTATAGTGTTTTGTTTTTAAGTTGCACTCAGACTATATCCTAATCGTGCGATAAATATCTTCAGTAGTGTTTTGTTTTAAGTTTAACTTCAGCAGACGATATTTCTTATCGCGCGCCACAGTTTTGATAAAAAACAGGACTTCAACAGAGGCCAATTTACATCAATGTTTGAGCTGTAAGATAATCTGGATATTGGTAAAGCACCTTTAGACTCTAGTCAGTATCATCATGATACACACAATATACATATAGCAGCCACTCGATCGTACGTGGCACTTGGAAATATAACGTGGAATTATATATGCTATTTTACTATGTGGATTTTACTCTAACCGTGGATAAACTATTGCTTGTGAATTTATTTTCGTCTTGTATTTCTAGTATAGTGTTAGTTACCTATAGAGGAACTATATAGGATTTATTATTGTTCACATGCATAACAACATACACGATGTCGCTAGTAGACAAGGTAAGGTTCTCGATTGTTTCTCTTACACATTAAACCAACATAGGTATATTTGAAATCAGCTAAATATAAAGGTAGATATTAAGAACACGCTATGGGTAAGGAATTTAAAAAACAAGTCCGTGAGAGAAAAGTACATATACACACGGATCATTAGTTTTAGATACTATCTAACCATGACATTGTATCTTTTAGTTAGCAAGTAAAATAAGTGAACAAATCTATTTCTGTTCTTGTTGTAAGGACAATTTTAAACCAGGAGAGCGTTGGACTATGACCCGTATGTGTCGTGGCTTGCTATAAGCGAGTGTCAATATGTTTTTAACCTCAATTGGGAATTTCATTAAATAGTAACTATTTAAAGTTTCGTTTACATGATATTGACAGGCAATATACACCTGGATACGATCGATACTTTCAATAAGTCTGTCATTCCGTGTTTAGTTTACTCGGCATATAAAGTTACACACTGTTTTGGCAGCAGTAAAGTTAGAATAAACACCATCATATTTATTATCAGGAATACCAAGAATTTACATTCGGAATACTATTATACCACTAAAAACTACCAAGAACTAACATTTGGAATACTATTATACCACTAAAAACTACCAAGAATTTACATTTGGAATACTATTATACCACTAAAAACTACTACTTTTATGGATATAATACTTTGAAATCATAATATTTGGGCAGCACAGTGACAGTAGTGATGGATAAAAACTACCTTCTTTAATAGGATATAGGAAATATTTATGAAAGAAGTACCAAGAAGTTTATTTAGGAATATCAAAAACCACTTTCATGGATAAGTTTTAGCACTATTATATCTTAACCAGGAATACCAGTATATACCACTTTTATGGATATAATACTTTGAGATCATAAACATTAGTTATTTGATGCATCGATTGATTTCTACCTGGAAGTTTCGAACCTCTCCATTTATTTCTTCAGATTGGTTTGCGTATTCGTGGGAAGGGTGGCGATTCCTCGCCAGATACTATGGCGTCAAAGGGGAACACAAACGCTGCGAAAGGTGAAAAGTTCAGTAAGTTTTGACAAAAAAATGATACTTTCTCTATGTCTAGTCTATTATAGGCCTATTAGTCATTATAATTGACTATTACATCCATCGTGTTGCACGTGATCATCCCAGTGATCATACACTTGAACTTGTAAAAATTAGCAGTTTGACAATGACTACTCTTGGTAGGGGGTGTATATATTAGTATTTTAATTTTTTTTGTGTGTCCGGTTGTAATTTTGTCTATGGTTTGTCTGATGACATTTTGTACTATTATTAGCACAGCATTTGCACTGCATGTGATAATATTAACCTAGTTTCAAATCAGTAACAATGTTGTCGCAATTGTAATCTCAGTGTTCGTAACTTAACATGCTAAAAAGAAACTACCTACCGTGAATGTTTCACTACTGTTGTTAGATTTACAAAATACTATTAATACACAACTGTTTATCAAGAATGCAAGGAGTCTTTGACTCGGACTTTGGGTCTTGGTCCTGCTGTCTGGTGCGGATTTGGTCTTGTCCTTTATTATTCCACGCTTTATCTCCCCACCAGCTCCAAGTAACAAGTGATTGAAAAAACAACATTAAGAAAATAGGAATGCAATGTAGTATAAAATCGAAACTTTAATAGATACATTAGAGCTTTGAAATATTTGATATACGTAAAGTGTCCAAATGTGGCAGGACAACGAAAGCACAATAAAGTTTGTTTTGCATAGATAAGTCAGGCGTGCCATATAAGAAAACTGTACCCACACTCTTAAAATTATCTTACTCTTGTTGAGTAAAAACTTACTCAACGGTCACAGCTCATTTTGTTGAGTAAAATTTTACTCAACGTTGGATAAACTTTACTCAACGTTGGGTAAACTTTGCTTAACGTTGAGTAAGATGTGCTCAACATTGAGTAATATTGACTTAACCGAGTAAAATTTTACTCAATGTTGAGTAAGATTTTACTCAACAATGAGCTGTGACCTTTCTACTCAACAAAATAATTTTTAGAGTGCATACTGTCATAACCAACACTAAAGAGAAACCACTGAATTGTATGAGGAAGCAAGAGTGCTATTGGATACAAGTAACACAACATACAATTTTATAAGCTGTTTATTAAGGTGCAACTTGCCCGGATCAGAAAATTGTCCCTGTCCATTGGGATTGGACCTGGACCGGAGACAGTTGTTGAAGGACCAGGGGAAATTGTCCTTAATGATCAAGAAGTAGATGGTAACAGCTTCTGCAAACTTTTGGCAAAAGAACCGGGGGTAAATGTTCCCAGAAACTGCACCGGGTCAGAGGAATTTGACCTGATTCGGAGGCATTTGCCTTTTTGCTCCCAATAAAAGAAGTTTGCATAAACGTTATTTAGTGTCAACTTTGGTTTAAATGGTGTTTCATCGTATTATGTAACTCTAGCCATGACCATTACACTAAAGAGAAACCATGATATGATTAAAGCTTTACATATTTAAAAACTTCTTTTAGAACTCTACATAGGCTACTGTGTTGTACATGTTGTAAATTTTGTCAGGGCTCAACACAATAGATATCAGTCGAAGTTGCTTATTAGTCAAATATCTGATTTTGATAGAAGTGACCACAGTGGATGAGGACTTGGACCATGCCGGAATTGCCCCTTTAAAGTTGCCCCTTTGATTGATCTTGCACTTGGCAGATCAATATGACTAACCTTGTGACTAAAGGTTTTGTGGTTAGATATTTCTTTAACCTTCTCACCATCTATCACCAAAACCTACTTATTAATAACAAGAATATATTTTCGTGTGGGGGTGTGGAGTTGGTGTGGGTGTGGGTGAGGGTGGACAATACAATACAATATACAATGCAGGCATTTATATAGCGCTCTTACATGAAAACACAGGTATCACAGCGCTTTACAAGAATAAAATGAAACAAAACAAGACCAATAAATCAAATATCAAATAAATATGTCTTTAAAAGAGATCTGAAGGTTGCCAGTGATTGTGCATGACGGATATGGTGAGGAAGATTATTCCAGAGGAATGGACCAGCAGCAGAGAAGCCTTTATCACCAGTGAGAGTACAATCATAACCAAGACGTGAACATAGCTACAGATGATGAAAATTTTGCAAATGAATCATTTTAATTGGTTCGTGAATGATAGAAAATTAATTAATGTATGTTTGAGGTCTATCCCAAGAAAAGAGCATTGCTTACAATATGTACAATGGGTATGTTTCAATGGGATAGAACTTTCCGATGCGTTTTTGTTTTGTTTTTTCATTTCATTTCAATAGGTAGTGTTCGACAAAAGTTATGTTATATCAAATATTTGGGTGGATTTTTGTTTGGTCCAATTTCATGACTCAATCTTCGGTAAACGTCCTCTCCTTATTCGGGAAACCCCCTCACCACACCCGTTGAGTATGGAGTCCCTGCACTTGGCTAGCTTTTATGCACGATTCTAGTTTGCAACTTGCCTGACGGTTTTCTGACATATTGTCACATGATTTTTTGCTAAAATGTGCGGTTTTGTGGGGTTTTTTTGTTTTTTTTTTAATTGTTTTTTTCTGTTTTACAAATATCTAAATATTTTGAAAATTCCGGTTACAAATATCTAAATATTTTGAAAAATTCCGGTTACAAATATCTAAATATTTTGAAAAATTCCGGTTTTATATTCTTAATTCTCAAGTCCGGGTTCAAGAGCTATTGTATGAATAACATTGTTTACTGACAAACATCTTTTGTTACAAAACAATCATTGAAACAACTAGACTAAATGTACTATTTGAAGCATAAAGTCACTTAAAGTGTACTCGGCTAGTCTACATAGAGAATTAATATAATACAGCATAGAAAATTGAAATTGCTCTGTATACATTGGTATAGATCGTGTAAAATATCAACATGTATCGAATAGTACATACACCGAAACTTATGAAGTCAAATTATTTGAAAACAGAAATTCTAGTTACATATATTTTGTTGACTCGTATGTAAAGTTGGAACTTGATTATATTACTGTCCTTTTAACTGTATTTGTATATATGTTGCTATTAATTCTAAAGTATCATATTAAGAATAAATTTCCGTGTAGAAAGATAAAGAATCTTGGACAAATAGATTGTATCATTGTACAAGTCCTTACGATCTTGCGTGGGTATCGGAGACATTGTTTACCTTGGTTATTTTTAGCACACGGTGCTGATATCGCAGATACTACACTCTTAGAAAAAAAGGTTAATGTAATATGTGTGGAACCTCTAAGAATAAAACCCCCTAATGGTTCTTTAGAACTGGGAACCTAGTAATAATAATAGTAAATACTTTGTAATCAATTCACTGTACTTACTATTAATTTTGAGTGTGACGTTTCACGGTTTATCCCGGACGCATCTTCAGGCCGACTGGTGTCTTGTTGATGGCAAAAGATTGTTGACCCGTTTCGGGGTTAACAAATTACCGGATGAAACACTGAGAGTTTGGTTGATTTTGTTTAATTTGTATAATTATTATTGTGGACGTGTAAAAAGAATTTGAATGTTCAAAAAAGTCCCGCAAAAAAAAGTTCTTATGAAACATATCGAGGTTTCCCATATTTGCAAGGCGACAATTAGGCGACAATCCTAGAACAAAAGGTTTCAGACCTGATGGTAGTCAAGGTCTAATCTAAATTTATTACACGTGTGTATAAGATCATCCATATGGAAAGACCCATTAGGTCTCAAAATCTTGTTGAAATGCAGATACGCCTTGTGGCTCTCAACCCGCTAGTCTGTGTTACAGCCCGTATAAGTGAGTAATAACTTAATATAGGGACACACTACCCGAAACTACTCTAATGAGACCTCGGCGCTCGCTCGCGAAATCGTCGCCTTTCGCCTCCAGCTAGACTCGCGCCTTGGGCGCTCGGTAAATCGCATCTTTGACAAAGACTACTCACCCCTCGATATAAATGTGCTTAACAACCTTTGTGGAAACTTTCTAGATCAAACCCTTTTTCTGAGAGTGTAAATGTGAGATATTTTCAAGAATTGACAGAAACATCTAATATTTCAATTTTTATGAGAAGACTAGGAAGTTCTTTGACAAATTCTTTATTTTTCTTTTATTTAGCCTATTTTACACAAATTAGTCATGATAGTAAAAACCAAAGAGTTGCCTTACAACCCGGAGGTGCACGTATGAAATTGCTTTACACAGACATAGATGGAATCTTGACACGAATAGATCATCATCGATAGAGATTGTATTATTTCTACCAAAAGAAGATGTCAGGACCTTCCCATCATGCCTTGCTTCAAATGGGATGTTTTGTACAGGTTGTAACAGTAGAGGCATTAAGGATGAAACATAGCACAGATAGTAGACCTAATCCCAATTTTATACATGTTTAGATATGTTTCATACCAAATTCTTTTCATTTCAACTCATACAAAAATCCCATTTGAAGCAAGGCATGATGGGAAGGGGCTCGTTCTTCTTTTATTTCTACCCCATCCCGAGAGTGTCTGAGTATTTGTAAAGTTATTTTTAGCACTAGATGTCCACGCTAAATAGTATCTGAATATCATCGATATGTAGTGTTTAGTAGAATGCCGTTCAACATTATACTATCAAGTCATGTTAAATCCTTGAGGTGTTTTGTTTTGCTTTTTCCTAAATGATGAAAATGCTGTAACAAATGTAACATATTTATAAATGAAAGAATCATCAGTGCCTAGCATAGCTTTGTATGAGCCTTATAGGGTCTTCGTAATTATATATTTTTGTAATTTTCAGGAATAAATACGAAACTAAAAGATTACATTTAAGGTAACCTACATTTCCATCAGGAGGAAGAATAGGTGGATAATATTGCTTTGAAATCACTTGTATAATCG
>JXSR01S071447.1:42008-53078 GCA_000969725.1 Ophiothrix spiculata
ATTAATATCAGGTGAATCATAATACAGAGCTGTATCATCGGCATACATGCTAACCTTTACATTTGAAACACAAGACGGAAGATCATTTATATATAAGATGAAGAGGAGAGGGCCCAATATTGATCCTTGTGGGATACCACAGGTGACCTCTCTTTCATTTGATTTAATACCATTTATACATGTTAATTGTCGTCTGTCATTAAGGTAGCTTGCAAACCAATTTATAACATTACAATTCAAGTCATAAGAACATAATTTTTTTAAAGAATAGCATGATCAACAGTATCGAACGCCTTTTTGAGATCTATCATGGCAAGTCCGATATAATTACCCTTGTCAATACTGTTTAACCAATCATCAGTTACATTGAGAAGAGCAGATGCTGTTGAGTAACCAGGCCTAAACCCTGACTGAGTTTGACATGACAACATGGGGGAATTTTTATGCAAATGTAAAAATTATGAGCCCAAGCCAAGTGATTTTTGGTCAGAAGTGGAATTGACTCTGTTGTGTATGGGTAAATAGCTGGCTTTTGTTTTGGAGGAGTTATACTAATAAATGAAGACCATTTTTTATATATTGATGATTTATTGCGATATATTGGAGAATTAACGTTAGCGATATTGGATAATTTATCGAGGAGGACAATTTGCTTTCCAGCTTCTGAGCTTCTGATACGAAATATGTTATAAAAGTCAAGAAAAATATTGTTGTTACTGCTGGACTATTGCGTTGAAATTGCCGTTGGATTTCGTGAGAAACGATTTGGATAAATACTTTTGGCACCTGGATTCCGGGACTTATTTTACTGCAAGTTTATATTCAAGATCTTTGTGCTTCAGAGACTGTTTTACATATGGATATATATACTTTTGAAATATCATAGGATCGCGTGGATTTCGCAGCGATAACTGTAAGTTTATTACATAATTTTATGACAAAGTTGTGAAGAGAATTAAAAGTGAGTATTATTAAACTGTAAATAATTTGTTAGATTTTGAATCAAGCACAGTGTATTTGTTTGTTTTATTTAAGAACCCGTGAGGTGATTTTGGCCTCGGTCATTTTAACAGGCATTTCAAATCGTTGATCGTAACACCTGATCAACAACTCTGGCTAAAAAACATCTGGCCATTTAACACTTAAGTGCATAAGGTGTTTTAGAATCCCGTTAGTGCACAAGTGGGGAAGGGGGTCCATATGGACCCTGGATTTTGAACGCTTAAAAACAATGTTCTTCACATTATTTACCCTTAAAACTGTACACAGTGATACACCAACAAAAAATTCATATGAAACAAAAAAAAAATTAAAAATCCGTCATTTTGTTTCAAAATGGCGGCCAGATATCTAATTCGTGTCAAATTTTCATTTTTTCCAAAAAATTTCCCGCCAAAAATGTGAAATTTGTTTTCCCAAAGGAATTTTTCAATGAAATTTGGTTCATAATAGCAGATAATAATTACAAATACATTGCTGAAATAAAAATTCAAAAAAGTGGTTTCGTTTTGGTTTTAGGGACAAAACAAAATTAGAACAGCCCCATCATTTTACCAGTTTATGCTAATTATCTCAAAAACGACACGACCGATTTGATTTTTTTTGCATCAAAACATGCGTAACCCCTACCTTGACAATTACATAAAACAACTTTATTGGGTTATGTTGCGTTTTTGCGCTGGACCCTCCCCCTTATGCACTTAGGTGTTAAGGAAATACGTTGTTGTAATGTAAAAGAAAACATAATCAGTACTTTCTTGGTAAACCTCTCACTCAAACAAGTTATTTCAAATTTGGAAATATTCTCGATGCCACAGCATCAATTTAAATTCCCTAAAGAAGTGTTATAATCGCTGCGAGCTGAGTGTATAGTCAGAACCAGTTGCTATAAAAAGCCAGACTATTTCATGATTTAAACCACTTAAACAGCGAATTGAAATATCACGGGTATCTATATATTCTACATATATATGTGATGGCTCACCCCGAAAGGGGGGACTTTGAAAATGATATCAATTTTGATTTTTTCATTTCATCTGTTGCAACATTTTTTAAAGCTTTAAAATGACACCTTACTTATTGGAATTGATCAAGGCGATCAAATTTTACAACAGAAAATCTGCTGAAAATTATTATTATTTTCTTTATTTTTTGCTGCCTATTTTCACCTGTATCCCGAAAAGTTTTCTGTCGCAAAGTCCCCCTTTTCGGGGTGAGTCATCACATATTACGTCAGTTGTATTTTGTTTTATTAAACCATTACTTTAATGCAATAATGACATAATTACTTTATAGCCCAATTCCACTAGATGAAGACACATGCGGGTGAAGTATTCCAATTTTTATCACTTTTTGCTCTAATATGACTAACTCAAAAAGAAATCACATCGAGATTGGGTGAATTCGATGATCATTATTGTATTCAAAATGTAGTATTTATCATATATATTAGGCCATTATACACGAACAACATTTCGTCCTATCCTAATATAGTTTACGCAAACACACCTTTTTTCGAATCAATTTTCGGTTAATAATACCGGTATAATCTCCAATCATATTCGGCAACTTTTTTCCCCCAATCAATCTTGGTCTAAGATCAGTATCGTTCAATTATCCCTCGTCCGACTTATTCTTCAGACCGTTTTCGTCTAGCTTGTTTCTCGCTCAATCATTTTGCGTCAATCGTATTCGTATATCATTCTTCGTTCAACTTAATTTTGCCAGTCAAATTTCGATCAACACTAAATCATCCAATAAAATTTCGGATCTTAAGTTTGAGGTAGCCTATGTCGACTCCAGTTCCATTTGTAGATAATATTATGCTATTTTGATAATATCATGTGTGCGGGCAATCATCGTCCAAAAATGATCGCTTTTCCTGTCCAATCAATAATTATTATCCAGCAGTAAGGCCCAAACCATAGTCGGCCTTCAAACAAAATTTTTCCTACCAAACATTTGGTCGTGACGTCAAAATGACGAGTGACTCCAAACAAAATTTCGTGCTAGATTGCACATGTTATTGAATTGCCATATACATTGGACCAAATGTTTGCAAACCGTTCATACTTTAAGTTCGATGGCAAATATTTGGTGACGTCAAGACCAAATGTTTGGTTGGAAAAATTTTGTTTAGAGGCCGACTATGGTTCGGCCTTAACACAAGGAAACTTTGCCACTTTACTTCTAACCACATCCACTGGAATGGTGAGTGATTGAGGACAGATCCCACGGTGGCATCTGTCCTCCATCTCTTACCATTCCAGTGGATGCCACTGTGGCGAGAGGTGGTTGATGCCATTGATGTCCACAGTGGCATAATTTCCCCCAGTATCTTACAATCAAACGTCGGTCAATGGTTTGTTCCAATGAATTTTCATTCTATAGTATCGTCCAATCAGTCTTCCTACAACTTATTTTTCGTCCAATCATTTTTTCCCGACAATTTTTCTTAGCTAAATAGAAAAATACGCCGATTTTAGTTTCCTTCTGCGCTTGACGGTCATATGTATACCTTTGTATGTTACGTAACACATTTCCATGATGTTTTCATGACACCTGTTTCATTCCCACGGAAGATGCAACTATAGACACAATTTCTTAAGGTCTTTAGATATCATCTTCATCAGACCTGGTATAGAGAAGTTATCGCTGAAGATATAGCATGTCTGTGGTTGTTGTTCGCCTTTGCGCCATATTGGCAACAATTTTGCCTGCTCAGGCGGTTTATACAGTGCTTATTCCTCCAATAAACACTGGTGGACAAGAAGCAGCGCTCATTGTTGCACCTGGAGCAGAAATCGCTGGTGAAGCATATGAGCCTCTTTGTGTTGCTGTACAGAAGGCAACACCATTGAGACTATGGATGGCTATCACATCTGGTTTTCGTGACGATACGGTAGATCCTATATCTTTAGAAGAAGCGCTGTATTTGGCGATATCAGACTTACAAGTTGCAGGGATAAATAAAACAGCACCGATATTTGTCGCGGGGCATTCGCTGGGTGGTAAGTGTATGTGAATTGTACTGTTAATAGGACATTGTACTTAAAGAGTTAATGCTTGCTGTGCATTAATCTACATTTTGTAAAGCGTTTTGGGGTTTTTCACTTTAGTACTGGTTTTAGCCTTTAATGTTTCTCAACGATTGTTCCTGATCCTTCCTTATGCGTAGTATTGAGAAGTAATATCTTACGGGTTTTCAATTTTCAATTTCAGGGTACTTAATTATATTGATTCACTTTTCTTGTTTTTAAGTAGAATAGAGTCTGTCTTGAACTATATAGGCCATGCAATCTCGGACTCAATTATTGAACAGCTTCCAAAGCCCTGCGCCGCCGGGGTAACTTCAGCACCCCTCCCCCCTCCCCCCGGGGGGTGGGGTGGGGGGGGTAACTGATACTTGTGTCTGGGTATACGATTGCCTTTACTATTAATTTCAATTATAGATTCGTTTTGAAATGGCGATTTAAAAAACGCTCGACATTTTGTGTACTTTCAATCATCTGATCTGATTCAAACCTCACCAGTTGATGTTTGAAAAACGAAGTAAGGAACTGAAAAAGTTAATTTCTAAACTTAAAATGTTAGTAGAAGCAATATTTCGTTAAGAATATAGGCCTATAGATGTTGTTTACTGATCCTGAGGTGTTGGATTCGTGTGACTATTTCCCGACGCAACATTATTTTGATTTTGTGAAAGAAATATTTACCGAATTATACTGGTTCTTAACAATAATCAAAACTCTTTTTATTTTCAGGAACTTTTAGTCAACAAATAGTGGACGCTGACCCAGCAAGTTTTGCAGGCGGATTGATATTATGGGCGTCATACCTGACAGGACAAACGGGAGATTTAGGTGCTTTTCCTACACCCGTGTATCACGTATCTGGAGATCTAGATGGTCTAACAAGAATGACACGTATAGGGAAAGCTTTTAGGTCAGTAAATAATTTAGCCGCATAAACTCTAGACGTAGTATATGGTATATGAGCTATAATGGGGATCTTCAGTTATCCGAAGGATCATGGCCATAATAAATATCAGAGTGAGGTGCAGGATTGTGTCTTTTTGACAAAATTTTCCCATTCAATGGCAATACTCCATTCATTTTTTACAAGAACGGTGCAATTCTACCAATAGATACAATACTGCACCTTTAAGTTAATGAAATATCATTAACTTGAATATTCTTGCCTATTAGATGGACACCTTTTGATATTTTGCCATCTTTTTTTTTTAAACAGTCAATTTTCGGATTTGTTAATAACAAATCCGGATGCAGAGTTCACTAAATCAGTGGTAATACTGAACGGTATCAATCATGGCCAGTTTGCTGCCGGAGACATGCCGCCAAATGTTGTCGAAAATGATATCACCTCGGATCTTTCTCAAACTGAAGCATTTGAAATTATAGCTGATGCCACAGCGATATTTATGGAATCTGTTCTTGGAGACTCAGCTGCTAAAGATCGACTTCACAAGGCGATAGAGCAAAGCAACAGCACATTCAACCCGCTCTTCATGGCTGAAGACTTTCAAGCAGTTGGGACAAGAAGTGACTTTGCGATTTATTCACAAGTAAGTTATTCCAGGCCCCTGACACTTTATTCTCATACACTTCATAGCTCATTTGATTACTATTTCTCAATAGTGGCTGGTTAACGTTTTTCGCTGATCACGTAATCAGTGGCTCCAATTAACGTAACGTGTAACGTAATAGACCTTTTCAAAATCCATTCGGAAATCTCCGGAACATTGATCACATGGCCATTTTTTCAACCAATCACGTACAAGCTCATTAGTATGCACGATTTTATCAACAATTGTCAACAAAAAAAGTCTGAAAAATCACTCGCATTTCAGTGCAATACAAGTGAAAAATAAATAGAACCAGACCCATACAATATTAGATACACTCATTCTGAACAACTTTTGGCCGATGGTACCATAAGCTCACCGACATAAAGAGTGAAATTTCTATTTGAAATCGGCTGATCTGCGCTGATTAAGTTTACGATTTGAAGTTGCATCAGGGCGATCAAATTGAAAGTGACTCTGTAGTGCTGACGCTAATTCCAAGTTCGAATTCGTACGCAACCAATTAACGAGAACGCGAACTTAACATTCTGGTTATTGTGTTGAAGAGTCACTTTTCTTTCGGCAATTGCCGGAAAGTGTAATATCAGCTTCGGAAATTCTCGGATAGTCGTGTTTTGAAAAGGTCTATATGTAGACAAAAACAAGGTCGCATAATGAATAATCCTACTCAAATATCGATAAATCCTGACATCGTCCTCGATGTGTATTACGCTTAATCGGGTACAAGCTGTGCAGCATTCTTCAGAATGCGACCTCTTTTTTGTCCACATATTACGTTACACGTTACGCTGTTGGGGCCATGTTTTGAGCTTAGTGTTATCTCTGTTACTCTGTGGTTATTCACACAAATTTGAAGTCTCTTGTCCTTGCAACCTTTTCAATAATGACCAGAAAGCTTGAGTTCGTATTGTTAGTACATACCATAGTTTTACAGTTTGTTATATCCAATGGTCTCTGAAGGATTCTACCTATTTCTTAAAATGTAATCGACGAGTCATTTGTATTGCAATTGAATTCTCAACTAGAAGAGATTTATAATAACTAATAACCCAGCTTATACTGTCTATTATTTTGTCCTATCTATCTAAACTATTCCAAAACTTCTTTGGTTAATTCACTGTCATTGAATTCCAGAAAGATTCGTTACTCTTTCGAGACCTGTGACACTCTTTTTAAGAAGGAGTGTGCGGTTCCGACTCTTGTACCAGAGGGTCTTCATGTGAATTCTGGGTTACCAAAATGGTATAAGCTCAACACCTTTGTTTTTTGATACATTTTGGTAGTATATCCTTTGCTTTAATCAGTTATTTTTTCTAGCTTAAAAAAAAAAAGATGCCGTCGATTTTTCAATTTCATTTTCAACATCCAGGAACTTGTGGCGGCCGTACCGACTAAATTAGCCAATGATTTCATTGTAACAAATACGCTCTACGATGACCAATCAGACTTTGAGAATTCAAAACCATCTCTTGTCAAAAATTTGGAAGGAAAAACAGTGGCTGGTACCACATCCAAAATAACGTAACCAAGGAATGTTATTGACAACTCATTGAGAGAGGAATCGGCTGTTGAGATTGCCACCAAGATGAAGAACCAGTTGGCTATCAGGGAAGTTCTTGGCCAAGAAGAATATGGGCACTCACTGAATTGCAAAGAAATCAATCAGGTGAGGGCCATAATGACGTATTATATGGCAACACACCACAAAATAGCTTCCCATTAACTTACTGTACAAAATGGCTTCCTAAAAACACCAGAAAACTCAATAATAAAGCAACTGGTTGCTTCAATACTGCCTTTTCTCAGATGATTATGATCTCTTCTAACACAGAATTATGATAAAAGTACACCATCAAGGCAAAAATTTCAAGATACTGGACGCTGAAGTAATAACGCCCCCTATCACTGACAGCCGAATTTTGTATTTAGAATCAAGCTCAAATTAAGGAAAACCCTTTAAATTTTACCAAAGTAATCTGGAGATCAAAAATGGCATCAGAGCATCTTTAAATAAACCTAACTTTATAATTAGAACAAAATATTGACCAAACATATTGCCCTTCCATACGTTTTGAAGTTTGTCGATTTTAGAAATGCCGGATTGCGAGTGCTAGTTATTTAGTGTAGTGCGCCCACATAGGTTTCTTGAATAAATACTATGATTGGATGATAACATTTCTGGTTAATACCCTGAATTTGACATTACGAAGTTCCATAATAGGGCGATTTCAAAGTAACGTTTGTGACCTAAAAAGTGAAAAATTTCACTTTATGGCTTCACAACCTCACAGAGATATTCTATCCATGAGTTTGTTGTTGATAATCGTGCTCACTGGTGGGGTCAAGACATGTAGGTACTAATAAATTAGTTGCTAAAATCCTCAAAAGTCCAGTAACGTTTGTGACATCGCATGGAAATATATATTTTTTGCTTTAAAATTTATAAGTAAAAATTCTGACGTGTTAGCGAATTTTGTGTTGAGCTTTACGCAGATGATGGGTAATATATTTACAAAGAATTTCACAAAGTGGTAGCATAGGAAATTCTATCGTCAGGATTTCATTTAAAGCTTTTTAATGCATTGATTTGTTTGATAACGTTTGTTTGTTACCGTTTGTGACAATTTAGTGTAACGTTTTGGTAACGTTTGTGACATTTTTGAATTAAAACATGTGCATATTCATGCACGGATAGAAAAACTTTACAAATTCTATTCGGGAAATGCTTCTCGCCTACTATGTTACGAAATGTATGGCTGTAAATCCTACTTAGTTTTGGTGGAATGAGCCAATCTAGCGTTCATTAGTAATGTTATAAATGAATGAAGTGATTCAGAGATGTTTTCATACCTTTTACCTAATCTAGGGAGCAGAAGATCGGCTCCGAAAAGGGGTCTAGAGAACTGAAGTGACCCAAAAATGACCCTTGAGAACTTTTTTTTGGGCTAAATTTGGGCTCTGGAAGCCTACATTTCCTAAATTTTCCTTGAAATGGGGGTCTTGGGAACTAAATTTCAAAAAATGAGGCAAGGGAACTGATTTTTTTTAAATAGGGCTTGTGAACTAAAGATTGTGTTTGAAATGGGGATCTAGGGAGCGGCAGGCAAGGCGTGAAAAGGGTGTCTTGTGGGCCGCACATACCCGTACCACCTTTCTCGGTCAGTCCCCCGGGGTTTTACTCTTCGAATGATGTCACTGCACTGTCACAGTACAAGAAAGCCGGAGACTGATTTAATTTTTTTAAACTTCATTACGTTACTCATTTTCGTAGGCAGTGCTTTCGTGGGCTCTTCAAATGGCATCACCGGAAGTAGTAGAGCGCTACAACAACAATGGAAGACAAATGATGTTTGCAGATGACATCATTGCAGAGACAGGGTCACAGTGGGTCGGTTCGCCTTTGGATTATAACTTTACAACTGAAGGAAATTTAGTGGTAGGTTTCTTGAGATCCTTATTATTATCACTTTTTCCTGTTCTTCATGTTGTAGGAGTTGAAGGAATTTTACTGAAGATATTGAAATATAGGCTGTACATACCCATGTCCAAGTTATTCCAAGTTTCTTGTTTGAAATTTCAAGCGTATAAATATATATTTTGACTTCTAACTTAAAGGGGCAATTCATGATCCACTTTTCGCCCTCAAGGTCACGTCTATCAAAGTTGAGTTTTTTAGCTTATTAGAATCCTCAAGTGGTATATGTTACGATCCCCAAACCATTCTTTCATATGAGCTTGCATTTTTGAGAAAAGTGAGAAAATGTGTCATTTTCTAATTATTGTCGGGACCCCGACAGTAATTACAACACAGTAGTCTATGGGGATTTTTTTAAATGCTAAAAAGCTTGTAACTTGGAAACGAACGGTCGGAATCAAGTGAAATTTTCAGTATATATTTATGTTGTACTCTTCTTTTTATTTAGCTAGAAAAGAGGCCACATAAAAATCATGAATTGCACCTTTAACCAAGCCTGAGTTTTAAAGCAAATCAAGTTTTAACCAATTTGAAAAGAACTTTGTGAATCATTCGGAAAATATGGTTATTACGTTAATTTTGTGTCAGCAATACACTGATGAAATTCATGAATCCTGAAAAGTACGAATTGCAGTGACCTGTCTTTTCTTATCACGCCAACTTCTGTTTCTTTCTTCCTCTTTTTTTCCTTATAACAGCTGACGTCCACATCATTGTACACAGCACCACAGTTCCCAATACCCAACATAGCCGGTGTCTACTATTGCAAACAACTCTCACCATACAGGGCTATGGAATGGATCTATGTCGATAGTTTGCGTCCTTATCAAGCAGTATACACTCTATAACTAGTTAAAGAATAGCAAACATTGTGAAGGTTAAGTTTTAAAAGCTATAATTCGAATCGAGCCTGTATTGCGCATATTATCGCTTTTTGGTGCAAACCATACTCCAATCCCCGGGGGTGCTTTTGGTATATGTGCCTGCCGGACTTGACCATCTCTATACCTATTGAAAAACTGACCATCTCTATACCTATTTTTGGCTCAAAATCCCAGACATCAATATACCAATTTTGATTGAAAAGCACCCAATTTTACTTACAATTTTTGCAAAAAGCACCCAATTTATGAAAATTGGGTGCTTTCATCTGAGACGAAAACCACCCGATCGCTACACCAAAATCTGTGAAACTCGCCCCAAAAGGCAGGCACATACCTTGTCAATGTAAGTAACCCCCCCCCCCCCCCGGGCTCTAATCACGTGGTCAAAATTACCGATTTGTAATCATTTTCTTCTTGGTTAGAACCTTTTATAATATCACATAAAAACTGTTCATTGGTATCGCTTTTATGCCATTTAGGAGAGAAATAAACAGGATTCAACACACATTTCTTGGAATATAATTATAAAAGGTTCCATTTTGATAAATAACACTATAAAATCTAAATTGCTTTTATAAAATCTTAAAAACTGAACTTTTTCCAGACAATAATTCATTAAGGTAGACAATTGTCTACCTTTGACCGGACAGAGGTAGACTTTTTTTTATCTTTTGCTGGAAAAAAATGAGTTTTTAAGATTATATAAAAGCAATTTAGATTTTACTATGTTAAATGTTTAGCTGGAGTATTTAGTAGAACTATAATGATGGTTTAAGTTACGACGTTTTAACAGTGCATGCATGTATTCGTCAGGTAAATCTAGAGGTACATTTTACAATACACGAGGATGAAATTCTGTGGTGTTTAAAAGTCAAACATGTAACTTGTCTTCATTTTATCACCACACACTTGCACTAATTTCAACACCAGATACTTGTAATTGGCCATTTACCACCGCAGAATGTGTATATTAAATTATCTTCGATGTCTTGCTGACCCGTACGGAGATTTTGTGTTACAGAAGCGATAACGATAAATCCAGCCAGAAGTCAGGTCGCTGAAATATCGCTTATTTTATTTTTATTTATGCATGAAAACTGACAGGA
>JXSR01S071458.1:30074-40718 GCA_000969725.1 Ophiothrix spiculata
ATTCCCAGTTGTTTTATATTTTACCACAAAAGTCGTGGCGAATAATTTTGAAAGCCAGCAAAATTACTATCATTATTTTTGTTTTGATTTCGTGAATGGGAAAACACCACCACCACTGCACCACGACAGTCACGCTTCTGTGATGGAATGACTTTTGCTTTTTTGCCAGATAAATAGAAGTAGAATTCCTATGGTTTTCACTATACATGCTACCAAGATTGCTGATTGGAATAGTGTAATGTAAGTATATACGATGAATGTTTGGTTGTAAAAAAAAGGCGTGTGATAGATGTAAGCTTATGTTTTAGCAGTATGTTTTGTTCAATGTTGATTGTCGTGTTGAGTTTGTTATTGATTGGTTTAATTTGTCGAGACGCTTTTCTAAGAAGCCGGTCGTGATGTAATGGCATATGGCATGTTGCCATAATTCAATCTACATCATGTTTCAGCTCAGGATATTTCTCCCCTTTAAATCCTACAACTTAAGTGGACTCATATTCATTTTCAACTGGGGTTGGGCTAGTCCTGGCACTAGTGCCTGCGTCACCTTCCGAGCTCACAAGAAGGTGACTAACATGTCCATTGACGACCTCTATAGACGAATTTCATAAGTCAATATCTTCTTTCAGAGAGCATATAAATTTTCCAAAGGTATGCCAGTATATTCTCATTAGTATTTAACAACATATAACAGGCCAATATCAGCTTCAGTTGAGTTTAAATGCATTTTTTTGATAAAACTTGGTCAAAATCCAAGATGGCGGCGACCATGTGCTTTGACAAAAAAGTTGCCAAAAGTTGGTTTAAAAATTACTCTGACATTTTAAAATACTCACAACAATATTCCTAAGTCATTCTGGATCATTTCAGTGAATGTTTGGGGCATGCATGTAAATAATTTTTACTAAAAATTGATGAAACAACTTTTACAATTCATGTATGCACGATTTCAATTGACTTTCATGTGACTCTATTGAGAGAGTCACAGGTTGGGACAAGGCTAGCCTCAACACAGGCCTATTCCGATGTACTTCATCTACAAAGGCCTGAGAGAATCGAGGTGAACATTTGGCAAGATTTTTTAAGTTCAAAGTCATGATTTCCAGAAATTGGAAAAAGGACAAAACAATTTGACCAACAAATAGGGGGTAGAAAACGTTCCTTGACAAGAATCAGGTACTCGATCATCTAAATAATCCATACTTTAAAAAAGATCAACCAGAAACGGGAAAAAATCACTATCTGCAAAAGCAGAAAGAATCGTATTCTACAACGTGGTAAACAAAAACATTTGCCACAGGCCAGGGTTGGGCCTGGCAGGGAATACATGATTGTACTAGCTGTTTGTCATTTTGCTGGAAAATGATTATTATGCTGCTTTTAAACTTATTGTCGCTTTGTAAGTTTACAGCTCTGTTGCTTGTTTCCTTTCACACTTTTGTAGCTTTGCAGTTTTGTCGTTTTGCAGATTGCCCCTTCATGTCGCTCAGAAAGTTGAATTCATTTCAACTCAAAAAATCTTGTTGTGAACTTGGGCGACAACATTTTGCCGATATCGATTATCTCAACGGCATGCAGCTTTGCCGCTATGACAACCTGAAGCGGCAAGTTTTTGCAAAAAATATACGTCACGCAGCGACAAAGCTACAAAACTACACAAGTATGAAAGCAGATAATGATTTTGTGACTCACAAAACAAAAGCTGCTGGATGAATTGTCTTCACTAAAGCAATTTTATAGTGCATTTGATAATGGGCCCGTTTCACAGTAATTGCCAACTTTTTGTCAACCTGGGGGTCATTTTTTCAAACTAAGTACTTTGTTACTTTGTCATATGTTTACAAATGTGCATAAGAGTGCACATTTTAAGAAAAAATAGAAAGCACACTTTAATCTTTTCCCCTTTAATGATTTTTTCAATCAAGAAGTATGAAAATTGAGGCCATTTTTGTAAAATATGCAAGTAGTTCCTTTGGAAATTTATCTCTAGTGCCAAAAGAAATTATATTTGTTTCATCATAAATGTCAAATAGGCAATCCAAGCTGAAATATGGTAATAAAGTGTCCTAGAATTAATTCTAGGACCAGTCATATAATTTTGTGTGGGCATTAGGCCTATCATGAAGGATTGTCTTTGCAAATGATACCATAAAATGCCACAAATATCCACAGTATCTGTGTATTTGAATAAAATGCTATTCAATGTGAACGGAAAATGTCACGTCCAACACTTTATTTTGACTGCTCCATATAAATTTTTTGAGCACTGTACTCTGCTACACTTTATTTTCACATGGTAATAAAGTGTCAAGGGTTGTCTAACAGAACTCAAAAGTAACAGTGGACAGACTCAACATATAATAGCGTATGGCAGCTGAAACCAAAATGACATGTATTTTTGGTTGACGCCATATCGGTCAAATTTTGACCATTTCATGTGGGCTGCCCCCTGAAAAACAAGCCTTTTCATTTAGGTATGGGAGGTAGGCCTAGTAGAGATGTAAGTAAAAACATATGAGGTGAGTCTGTATCACATTCCTGTAAAAAATCATATGGGCAATTACTGTGAAACGGGCCAATAGTTAGGCCAACTAAAAGAATATGGCCCGTATTCCAGAAAGGTGTTTAGCTAAATCAAGGTTTTGTTTCTCGTCAACAGCACGACTCATTGAACTGTTCTGCTTGAAAGCTGCAATGATGCGTATCATTCCTGGACAGTTGATGCTCAGTTAAACAATGGTTTACCTAAACATCTTTCTGGAATACGGGCCTATGTGTTTTGCGTATATGGAATTTTTGAAAAATCAGGGAGGGAGGCCCTTATCCTGGGTTATTATTTTCCATAGATCTGATCATTATTTTTTTTCAAGGACAAAATTTTTTATGCTTTTTAAATGGGGGTGCCATAATGTGAATGGTTTTGGCCCAGGCCAGGTTTGGTGCCGACTTTATAAAAATGCAATGTAGGTCAACAAATGCTTGAAATTATATAATTCTCATCTAGGAAAAACATGCATATAAATATTTTTGAAATATTTTCAAACTTAAGTAGAATGCTTATACAGAATTATCAATGATAATAAATAATTTTTAATAAAAAAATATTTGGGTGGCCCAAAAACGTTGGGAGAGTAGTGGGGACGTAAAACACATTATTTTTTATTTGACTGACCGGTATTACAATACAGAGATTGTGCCAAATTATGACCTGAGAAATGGACTTTGTTGGAGAAATCAGTAACCAAAGTTCAATCTTCAATTTATTTTGTTGGAAAGTGAAATCTAAGATCTCTGCATATATATAATTCCATTGAGCAGGACAAAATTGATCACATATAAATTTTTTATTTAGTGATGGTACACATCATATAGGCCTATGTAACTTGAAAGTGAATTTCGGGAAATTTAGTGCTCGGGATTCCCAAAAATATTTCTGGTGGGATTGGGAATCCTGTTTGGTTTTGTCGATTATATACAAAACATGTACCGTATTCATTCCAATAACCGCCCAGGGCCCTTAAAAAAGTCATTTTGTATATGCCCTTATTTTTGAAACCGGGTAAATTCTGAGTAAAAGCAAGAACTTACCTAAAATATCACAAAATATTAATGAATTGCAAAGAAAGAAATATTTTGTTGGGGATTTATAAGTCAAATGCACGATTGGAACCCACCGAGTGTATCGTATTTGTACCATTACATGTTTCACATAAAAAAAAAACTTACGTGAGCTCTTATTGGGGCATGGGCGGATATTGGAATGAATACGGTAACAGAAGCTATTTAGCTTATAAATATCTCAACAACGTCTCACATTCTTTAAGTTCTAAAAAGAACACATACCAAACTGGCCCACAAATGGGGTACCGTAACTTTTCTAGCTTTTTTCAAACATCTTTCGTGTGAATATTTAGCAATTTTGCATCGTTGGCTTTTTCGAGGGGATTCAAGGAAGCTTGTTTTCTTCTCAGGACAAAGTTGTCCCAGGTGGCAACGGAATTCCCAGGATTTTCTTACAACCTTACTGTACCCATAAATGCGAGCTGGAAAAAGTAAGACTAGAAACTGTAAACCAAATTTGGAAACTGGTGCAGCCTTATTTGGACATGACTGCTTCGAACTGCTACCGTACACCAGAAAAGGCAGCCATATTTTGGCTGGATGTTTAAAATTTAGATTATTTTTTTAATGGGCCCTATTGGTTTTTAAAGATTGTTAAAACAACTTGAAATGTTCTAAAAATTCATGTTTACCGTAAAAATATTTATGAATCAAAGATAGCATATGTGCGCAACAGACATACGTGACTCATTGTCACTGATACTGAATGCTGAAAGCTGGTCCGTGCTGCTTGCTGACAGCACATTTTTCATGTTAATATTTAGCTGGTACCCAGCCCTCCGTGAAGCAACTCTATTGTCCACTGTGGTCCCTGGGTTAAAAGGCTACTTCACGCTCAAACTTCTAATTTAAATAAAAAAATACGATAAAAAATTTGAAGTCTGCACTACCTCGGGCTAGTTAATATTATGCAGTCAGAGCATTATGAAATTGGGTTTGTGTCAGAACCCTGATATGAGCTTCAGATGAGAAATCCAAATGTACAGTTAGCACACTAATTTCAACCATACCGATATCATCATCATCATCATCATCAGACTTTTATTCCATAAAATGTAAAATATAGACAAAGGGTCAGTGTAGGCCAGAGAGGACTACCCCTTGATTAATAAGTGTTCAAAGAGTTACCATGGAAACCGGCCCATGGTCGAAAGTTAGACATGTTAGAAGACATGGGCCGGAAGATGTAACTCCCGGAAAACTTACAACATTATGTTACTACATGCAATTGTACAGAAAAAAGAAACAAAACAATACAATACAAACAAAGCTCCAAAAACTCAAATTTGTTCATAACTAGATAACAAATACTTTTTGTACTGATTTCTAAAATGTCTTGACGAAAACAAATTTTTGATACTATTATCAAGTGAATTCCAAATTATTGGCCACTGGGGTTCTAACAGAGTGATCTGAAGGAGCTCTAGCATGTCTTGTTTGTTGAAAATGTTCTTTGTTTCTTGTTTGGTAATTATTCATTTCTGATCTAGTGATGAAAAAAGTTTTGAAAACCAGTTGGTAGTTGATTGTTCGAGTACATGTACATAAAGAGCGCAGATATCCAAATTTGTATGAAAAATGTTGAAATAAACAGCATTTTCTCTTCCAGATTTCAAATTAAAAGTTGTCATCTTGGACTTTGACTTTGGGGCCCAGGGGGGCCACTGAGCTATATTGGTGTACACATGCATGAACAGAAAAACATGGAAAAAGGGGTCATTTTTCACCACCAACACGAAAAGCACTGCACTTGTTAAGGGGTCTAAAAACACTGATTTTCAACAAAAGGGGTGTTTTTCAAAACAAAAATACAAAATTTCCACAAAAAGGGGTGAAAACATCCAATTTTAGGGGGGAAATAGTATGTGCATGAAATCCTTGTTTAGGGGTATTTCTTCAAGGTAAGATAAAACTTGTTTAGGGGGTATTTTGTAAACCTATGTTCACGCATGTGTACATCAATATATATGAGTGGCCCCCTTGGGCTTTGGGGTTTGAAACAAGAAACCAATGCAGGAATCTTGTTCACTTTTGCAACAAAAGTGCTCAAGAAGGGACATCACTTATTGTTGCCAAATTACAATGACTGTTTTTTTTTTATTTATATGTATTTAGTCTTAATGTGGAATTGTAATTTTGATAACTTCTTTCTGGGACAGTGGACACACTGTATAGGCTGAAAAATCCAATTAATGCACTGACAAAATTTGACATGCACATAGTAAATTTTACACATTTGTACATTGGGGTACCCTACCTACCAAGTTAAAAGGGTTATTAGTATATTTGTGCCAAATGCCAGTAATCGTAGCCTGGGGGAATTTACTCAAATTTGCCTCTGCAAACTTTGAATAGCCACCTATCCAAACACAAATTTTCAAGAAAAAGGACCCATCCATTTACCATTTTTGTTACCAAATCCATAAATTTACTAATCTCCCACCACAACCCCCCCTCCCCCTCCCCCCAACACACACACCCTCACACCCACCCAACCCCAGAATCGTAGCTCAGGATGGTTTTGGATACAAACTTGAGTAGCCAGCAACATGGAAGCTCATGATCAATTATCAGGGACTGTAGATCTATCTGGCAATTCAATCTATAATTCTACTAGTTTATGATTCCATTCTTTATTTCAGTATGTTTGCATGACCATGAAACTCAATACCATTGAATCCCAATAAGGTCAAAAGCCATATAAAGGTTCCTGTACAGTGTAAATTTAGTAACATGTATTTCTTTGATTTCACAGGCTGCTAGGAACTTTGGAAGCCATTATGTATAATTACACTTTTCATTGTTGCTATGTAATTTACATGTAAAAGATATATGTTGAATTTCAGAGTGTGTGGACCCAGAAATATGAGAGACTGGAAAAACCTAAAAGTATTGTAAATATACACAGATCTGCACATAGACATAATATCAATCTTCTATGATCTCTTTCCTATCAACAGGTTTACCCCATCACCCATGACTTAATTATGATTTTTTGGCTAACTGTTGGTTTTTTTAGTAGATCTATATTGATATCCACTAAATGATACTTTTCTGAATATAGCCATTGATTGTATTTTAATACAATCAATGGCTATATAACAGAAAAGTTAGTGAAATTTAAAAATTTGGGATCCCAAATTAAAAGACATTAGCCATGATCCACTTAAGATATATGAAAACTTATTGAATCAAAGAAAGACCTTTTAAGGTTAAAATAGGATAAAAAACAAAATCATATTGCTTGTTCTAAAAAGACAATTTTCAGCCAAATTCATTTCTTGGGGTTCTGTCAGCAGTGTTTCTATTTTCCTAAAGTTTGAGATTCCAAATGTCCTGCTGTTGATTTAAAAGTGAATATTATTCTTTTAGGAAGGTTAAATATACTTACATGTAGGAACATGATCTCTTCACTAATATATATTGTTACCAACAAAGAAGATTAAATTTTAAGAATTTAGTAATTCATTTCTAGAAACAATAGTATGTCATCCTCCGAATAATGAAAAATTCAAAGCACAAATAATTATCTGTTTTACTATAAATGTTCAAGATTAACAAGAATGGTTATGAATATTAGCTAGTAGTTGGGAGTTCTTTTTAAAAATGCAATAAAATCAGTAGATGTTGAGTAAAGGTGAACTTCACTGTCGAGATCATAGCTAATGCCTTTAACAAACAATTTCATGTGTAATTTTTGTGTAATTGGTATGTCCAAGAACTTTCAATTCCTTGATTTGAACTCAGAACTAATGCCTATTTGTTCATTTGTTTTGTCTTTTTTCCATAGATCTACATTTTGAAGATGTAGAGTAATACATGTATGGACATATCATCATCATGTGAATGAACAGAGGCACGTTAAAATCTCCACCAGCGTACAACTCAAGAAAAACCAAATTTTATTCACCAGACTCAAGCTTAAAATATTTCTCATGTAAACTATAAGCCAGTAATACATTGTTGACAGTTGCATCTCAAGAAAGAGTACAGTAACCATGGATATACAGTACCTAGTTACCAACGCCATGGCAACCACAGCTAACCATTCGGATCGGCCTATGGATGTTGTGGCCGAAGGATGCTTTTGTTACTTTGATCCAGTAGCCTGTATCAGGTAGGTCAGTTGTAATCATCATAATTGCCAATAATTTCTTCTCAAGAAAGTTATAGTAACCATGGATATACAGTACCTAGTTACCAACGCCATGGCAACCACAGCTAACCATTCGGATCGGCCCATGGATGTTGTGGCGGAAGGGTGCTTTTGTTACTTTGATCCAGTAGCCTGCATCAGGTAGGTCAATCATTTCTCAAGAAAGTAAAGTAACTATGGATACGGGACCTAGTTACCAACGCCATGGCAACCACAGCTAACAATTCGGATCGGCCTATGGATGTTGTGGCTGAAGGGTGCTTTTGTTACTTTGATCCAGTAGCCTGTATCAGGTAGGTCAGTTGTAATCATCATAATTGCCAATAATTTCTTCTCAAGAAAGTTATAGTAACTATGGATATACAGTACCTAGTTACAAACGCCATGGCAACCATGGCTAACCATTCGGATCGGCCCATGGATGTTGTGGCTGAAGGGTGCTTTTGTTACTTTGATCCAGTAGCCTGTATCAGGTAGGTCAGTTGTAATAATCATGTTTGCCAATAATTTCTTCCCAAGAAAGTTATAGTAACTATGGATACGAGGCCTAGTTACCGACACCATGGCAACCATGGCTATTCATTCGGATCGGCCCATGGATGTTGTGGCGGAAGGATGATCCAGTAGCCTGTATCAGGTAGGTCTGCAGTTGTAATAATCATGTTTGCCAATAATTTTTCTCAAGAAAGTAAAGTAACTATGGATGCAGGTCTTAGTTACCAACGCCATGGAAACCATGGCTTTTCATTCGGATCGGCCTGTTTAATGTTGTGTTGGAAAGATGCTTTTTTTAAAGGTTGAACCGATGACTCATTTCCTTACCGATACGATATGCCAATGTTTTATATCTGTCACTTTGTGGATACGATATATCGGTAAAGATCATTGGCAAAGACAGGTGATTTTACCGATACGATGTTTTGCCGATATGGTGTAATATTGGCCCGATACGATGGCCGATACGATGCATCAGTTCAAGCTTACTTTTTTTGCTTTGATCCGGTAGCCTGTTATAGGTAGGTTCATTATGATCATTGACCACATTTACCAATAATTTATTCACAAGAAAAGAGTACTGTATCCATGGATGTAGCCATCGAAACCGTGGTAATCACTCCTAAGGCTAAATAAAATTAATAGTTTGTCTCAAAGCTCTCCTACTCTGAAAAACTAATGCGAAATGCGTTTTTTTGTAAGGTTTTTTTTTTTTAATAGATTTTTTTTTCCGTGTGCATGGTGTGTGACAGAGGTCCTATTTTTGTGCTATTTTACAAGAGTTCCATATGTACCCCTCATATATTTACATAATGGCTTTTTTAGAACTCAAAAACAGAATAAAGAATCAAATAAATTAGATTAACCATTGTTGTAATTTGTTTTTTCACTGTTTCGGTGAAAAAAAAATAAAAAAGGGCAAAAAAAATAAATTTTCAGGATTTTGAGGGAAACTATTAATTTTATTTGACCTAATCATTTTATTTTATCCTGTGCCATGTATCAGTGAAAAGTGATTAGTTATCTTGCTTTTCTAACATTTGGCATGGGTTCAATTAAAATGGAACCAAGTTGTGGGAGTATTCAGTATTACTGAATCAGTGTAGATAGTTAAAAAAAAGAGTCAATTATTTCCTTGATCCTAGCTGATAAATGTCCCTTCTTAAAGATTGATGACCTTTTTAAGTGTAGAGGGGATTTTAAGCCATCAGCTCATAGATAGATCAGGCATGATTAGGCCCCCCAAAAAAAATTGTTTGTTTGCCCTCCGCGACCGACCCAAAAAAACACGAAAATCGCGGGTCGGGTTTTTGTTTTGTTTTGTTTTTAATTTTTTCATAACGTCAAAAAATTCATTAATTGTTGCATATTTTGATTCCCAAAAGTGCAGAAACAATTTCTAATAAATAATACGCGGCCTGTTTTCAAGCTCCAATCATTCAATTTTAGGAAAATATTGTTGTGGAAAATTTGTCATCTCAGTTGCGATTAGATTTAGGTATTTGGGCTGGCTATGAGATCCCATTTAAAAAAAAAAAAAAAGGATCGACCTACCGACCCTCCAAATTTTTGGTCATTAAGGGCAAACAAACATTTTTTTTTGGCCTTATCTTCAGGTTTTTGCCTGACTTCAGGGAAAAATACTTTGATCTTCACTGTACAAAAGTATGTAAAAATAATTCTGTTATCCATAGTAAAGATTTGAACCCAGGGATATGAAAAAGCAGATATTTCCTGATCCTGACTGTTTTTTCCTTATTTTATGTAATTCTGGACAGCATTATTTTTTCTGCAACCATTAATTATTTAGGTTAATGCATTTATAAGGAAGAGAGAAAGTTCTGTTTTTAAACAGGAGAAAAGAAACTAGGGTTGACAATTGTTAAATAATAAAGATAAAATAGAATTCATCAATCTAAAAAGATTTTAAAAAAGTGCAAAAGTTGAATAAACCAAGAGGCTGTTTCAACTTTCATGCATGTACAATGTAGATCATCATTTTGATCAATTACAATGTGCACTGCATTTTAAGTGAGTCATCTTAATTCGAAGAAAAGTACCTGGGACATTACATTCTGTACTTCTTTGAAATGATTACTTGTGAGTCCTTGGTGTATGGGGGCTAACCGCCTGCCTTCATTGAACATGAAGAACAACTGCCATTAAAATAGCTATTAAAAATAGCTATTAGAAAGAAATTGCCTACTTTTGTTAACTCAAGATTAGGGCCCATATTCATGAAACACTGCTTACTCTAGTTGGTAAATAACATATAATCAACCTATCAAAATTTGTCAAGGAGATATAAGAATTTAAGAAATAAGGGGGCTGGCATTTTCTTCGGAAGGGGGTGGGTCCCCAATATACTGGGG
>JXSR01S071458.1:41004-52205 GCA_000969725.1 Ophiothrix spiculata
GTTGTAGGGGCACAAAATAATGGGTTGTGTTGGTAGGGGGGTCATAAAATTTCTGCTCTCAGATAGGGGGGGTCATGAAAAAAATTGCAGAGTCTCTCCGTTTTTTTGGGACCCACCCCCTTCCGAAGAAAATGCTAGCCCCCTAAGAAATAGTGAACTAAACTGGAATTGCATTCAATGTATGTAATAATTATTCATGAATTTATCATGTTTATTCATTGGCCAGTCGCAGACAAGAGCAGACTATTTCCTATAATGTGGTAGTTTTTACTTCTTTCCCGACAACCTCATCCCCAAAGTTATAGTGAGGTATAATAAAGCAAATACTACATGGTTGTAACGGTGAACGGTGCGTCTATCTATGCCTCGGTACTGGCTGTGAGACTATTATCCCTTGACCTACAGCCTCAGGATAATAATCACATGGCCAGTACCTTTGGATAGATAGATTGCACTACTTCACCTCTTACCATGTAGTATTTGTTTAATACTTGTATATATGGTCACCATCCCCCCTCCCCCTCCCTGCTCAAAATCAAGTAAAGAAATTCCAATATGAGGACTTGTATTAAATCATTTTTCCCCTTTTCATCAACAGGAATGGTGTGTTGTCAGTTTTTGCAGCTACTCTTCTCATGCTGTGTATTGCCCAGGTAGGGGAATTTTCACTTCACATGCAATTTTTTGGGGAAATTTGTGTTGCAACATATGCTTAACAGGATGTTAGTATTATATTCAATTTGGTATCAAGAAATGGTGTCAATTTCAGAGGGCAATTAGGGTATGAATATATAAAGAATTTTTTAGTGGGAGTTTAAACCGGTCTCTCAACAAAAATAATAGACTATCTTGATAAAGAATTGTTGTAAGATGTTGAACATTTTAGGAACATACGATTTTAATAGTCTATGCTTCTTAAAGGTGTATTGGCCAACATTTCAGAATTTTATAAAAATATGATTTTCACTTGGTTTGTTAGATACAGCCAACTATTAAACATTGTCAAAATGTTGATTGAAACCTGGGGGGGTAACTGGGTATTCTGACCGGGTAACCACCCGCAGTACCAAAAAGGTGAGACCTGTTAGGTCTCGTGACTTGCAATTTAGGGCATCAAAATCGACCTGCAGTCTCACATAGGGTATCAAATCTGGCTTTAATGTCTCTGATAGGGTATCAAACTATGAAAGAATGACAATGGTGCCTTAGAATTGTCAATAAAAGTGCTTCAAATACATAGAAATACTTCTGAGTGTTCAAATGGTATACAGTTACATTTTACCTATGATTTCTTGTAATATCTATTTCGTCACATTTGTGTCTAGGGTATTCATTTATGAGAACAGGTATGGTTCCAGATAGGGTATCCATTTGAACAGATATGGTAGATTTATGGTCTCAGATAGGGTATCATTTCAACTATTTTCATCATTTTTGGGCATCTCGCATAGGGTCACACCAGGCACAAATATCAGTTACAACCCTATACTACCCCTCCGAGATTGAAACCTTTAAATAAAAGACAAATATATACCAGTAAATTTATTATGTTTTGCATGGTTATTTGGGGCATTTAAAGTGTGTATTGGTGCTATTATGTCAAGAAGGAGGCAAAATTTGTTTGAAAAATAGTTCTTTTACATCAGAAATTATATAAGTTTTTAAATAGTCTTGATTCATTGCATGCCTTGGTGATCAGATAGAAAACTTGTATTTTAGGTCCCATCAAAATCTTGATCCTAATAACCCTATAGAGTTCTAACCCTTTTTATATATCAATTCTAGGTTTTTACCTAAAAACAAAGCCAAACCTGTAATTCTAGAATTTTTGATTAGGGCTTTTAAATTTGTTTTACGTTTAGATTTTAGATATTAAACTCGTACTCGTTCCATATTTTGTGTTTGTACCAACAGGTGATCAAACTGCACCACTCCAATCAGAGATTGTACCACCAATTATTTGTCTTCTATTGTGCGTCAGCAGAATGTATATTAATGTGAGTAGTACCCGGGGAGGGAAGTCAAATATGAAATGGATATGGATGAGAGGCTCTCGCTCCAACAGGCTGGGCATTCGGTGAAAGCACAGGCTCAAAAAATGAGGGGTCATTGGGTGAGAGCATGATTTTTGGCATTCGGTGGGAGTAAAATACAAAAATATGCTGGCTCATCGGTCAAAAAATGAAGGGTCATTGGGTGAGAGAAAATATAACAAATTTTAGGGCTTTCGGTGAGAGCACATGCAATTTTTAAAAATTAGGGGTCTTTGGGTGAAAGTGAAAAAGTGGGTCTTTTGAGCCTAACATATACGCTTTGCCTCCAGAATGGAACTGAGCCCCTTGGTATTGACACAAGTAAATTGATTATCTTATTTTCCACTCATACTGAAAGGTAACTTATATCTTCATTTAGATTAGTTTATCTTGGAATAATTTACTATTTAAGCGTGTATCCACCTTACAACTAACTGAGATCAAATGATTCTTTTCCATTCACATCGTTGGTCGCATCACATACTGTTCTATATGACATTTTCGAAAAAAAAATTTTGAGAAAATTTGTCATGATTGATATATTGATGATTTCTTCACATCTACCAAGAAATAATTAATTTTGATCTATATGCGTTCTATTTCAATTTAGCGTTTCACAAACTGCGCTATATGCAAAAATCACGTATTTAGTATTATAGCGTAAACAACGCATCACATACAAATCTATATGGTGCGCTATATGAACTTCGCGATAAAAAAAATCACATACAGATCTATATCATATAGCAGTTTGACATATTCAATTACTAGTTTTTAAGAGATTGGTAAATGTCAAAAAAGCGTTTTCACACAGAAATCTATAAGTTCACAACTATATTAAAAAGGGTTGCAAGTAGTAATATTAGTTGAAATTAAACATAATAACAAGTTTAAAGTCTTTTTTTTAATAAATTAGTATCAAAAGAAAACTTAAGTGCAAAGGCTATTTTATGACAAAAAGTCTACATAAGAATTACAAATGCGATTTTCTCGAAATGAGTCTTGTGTCATATAGAACAGTATGTGATGTGACCGACGACATAATATAACACAAACCTTGAAAATGTGCTGATTGTATATATCCAAGAGTGCTGATAATGCTGTTTCATTCAGACATTTCATTGAATTAGGTTCATTAACTTCTTTTGAAGTAGCCTAGGCCTAAACTGTATATTCCAACTCAGCAAGTTTTTTTTTTCAATTGTTGTTTTTCTGCTGATTTAGAAAATCATATTATTTTGAACTGTGTATCTGTAGAAATCTACAACTTGAATTTATATGACACGGTCACGTAGTAGCAGCTGCGCAAGAAATAACCAGTCACTGAGGTATTTACATTGGGTTTGGTTGTTGCTTTCAATTTGAATTTGTTTCTAGTGTTGCAGGATTTACTACATGTCAAAATCGATGTTGCCACACTGTTGCAGCAACACTGACAGGACCAAGCCCGTAGTCAGGGGGAGTTGTACCACCCACAAATTTTGATAATATACGTGGAAGTCCATAAAAAAGTATACAAAGTCCCATAATAAGGAGCTTTCAAATCTTAAAGGAACTAGCCTAGATTCTTCCTGCTACTTTTTTACCGACATATTTTTACATGAATCAATATATCATGTTTATACTATAGTAATATAATATAACCTACCAGTAATTTTCAATAATTTAGTGGAATATTGAAGAAAATTGCAATTGATTTAGGATTTAAAAATACACTGGACAGTCACACCACCAATACAGAATGATATATTGTAAATGAATTCTCTCAATATTCTTAAGTGTAATCTAGGATAGTCCCTTTAAGTTATTTTTAAATAGTCATATTTTTTAATGCAATGTTTTGTTCATACATGATCTTGGCTTTGCATCTGTCAAATACAGCTGAAAATGTGTAAAGTTCTATTGAAGTTCATATATAATGATATCAAACAATAAGCAGGTAATGCTACAACAATGATAAGGACAACACCCTCAATTCACTGAGCACTTTTATTGCTTGATTTTCATTTCTTTATTATCTGTGCATTAATATTTGTGTACTGTACATTGGTTCCAAATGTTATATGTGAGATTTGGTACCGTATTAAATATCCTTTGAGTGTGCAACACTGTCTTTCCTCCCCCCCCCCCTCTTAGAAAATATGTTTGGTCTGAATGATCCAGAGAGTTAAGGTTAACTTTAAATAGTTTTAAGACTAGTCTTGTTTGATTGGATTGCCAATGCCAGCTGCTTTTTCAACAATTCATTTCTCTTTGTGCATGATTGTCCATAAAAGGTTGACTGTCCTATTGGATGTTTGAACTTGTATTTGTTGGTATTGTGCCCAAGTCTGCCGGTATATGAAGGTTAAACATACCACCTTTAGTTTCACTGTTTATAAACTTTCACCTTCTCTTCCAACAATCTACTTTCATTTCCCACTGTAAGAGCTATTAGTCCAGTACCAGGGGTCGAATGTCATTTTTTTCTGAAAATCTGATCAAGTTACACCTCAAATAAATAAAGAATTTTACACTGAATGACTCAAAAGGTAAAATTAATTAAGACTAAGAGTAATACGCATACCAAATGACCTCTTTTAATACAAAATTTTACACTGAATATCCGTAGAAAAACCTATGTGACATATGTGCATCGTTTTCATATTTGTATCTCTTCCAGCCATCACCCCAGAAGTCCAATACCTCAAATTGATGCAAATCTTCTCTAGACTATTGCCTCGAAGTGATCTTGAGACAATATACTATATATTGGAAATAGAATGATAGTCTCAAGATAATTGAGGGGAATAGGTTTTGCTATTGCCAGAATGGAAGAGCAGTCAATATTTGTTTTTATATACTGATTTTGTTTTCAGAGGGCAATAGAAACAAACTATCACTATAAAGTAAAAAGCACTCGTTTTGGAACTGGCACTCGTTTTAAAACCCACAAAAGCACTTGTTTTATTACTCATTTTCCAAAACAAGTGGTAAAATGAGTACCAAAACGAGTGCCAGTTCCAAAACGAGTGCTTTTTACTTTACAGTGTATTGACTAGCTCAAATCAAGCCAATCTATATATTGGACACTCCCATATGATGTACGGTACATATGTCAGGGGTAGAATTTCGCCGAGGCTTACGCGAGTCCATTTGGACTCTCCCTGATTGAGTCTCACCATAATAAAATGTGTTTTCTTTTGCAGCATAATCCACTGGATCTTCATTCTCTCTCAACTGATCGGTTCAGTTCTGGGGGGAATTTACCTCCCATATGATTCAATTCGCACCATAGTAAAATATATTTTCTTTTGCAACTTAATTCACTGGACCTACAGCCCAGGCTTCATTCACTTCCTACAGTTAGAGCTAGCAGTTGAGTTAGCTTCAGTTAGGGGCGGGGGGACACTCATGATGTACCTCTTCTCACAATAATAAAATTTGTTTTCTTCTCCAGCATATTCCACTGGATCTACATTCACTTCCCATATAGTAAAGAGCTAGCAGCCCTCTCCCGGGATGAAGGGGGGGGGGGCACTCCCATATGATGCAATCTTTCTCATCATGATGATAAATTTTACTTCAGCAGCATAATCCACTGGATCTACATTCATTTTTCATGGTTAGAGCTAGCAATCCAAGAGCAGGAGAGAGGCGGTGACCTCCTATATGACGCTCATCTATTCACAATAAAAAATATAAACATGTACACACTTTCCCTTTCTCTTTCAGCATAATCCACTGGATCTACATCCACTTTCCACAGTTAGAGCTAGCGGTTCAGTACCTCAAAATGATGCAACTCTTGGCAGTGTGCCATTTTTATCTCTCAAGATCAGCTAGGTTACTACGAAAAGATTATCTCAATAAATGGTAAGTTAACAGTTGTAATTTATATCCATGGGATATATTCTATACCTGCTCTTTTAACAACCTTAAGCTCAGAATGATTTTAGAGGGGCAATTAATGATCCACAACCTCATCCCCAACCCTCCTTACTGGTGGGGGGGGGGGGCACTTATATACTTTCACACTTTTTCATCTGCCAGCAAGCCTTCCAGATTGCACCCTAAACATGGATCTTTAATGCTAAATTTAGATTATATCTTTTATATATCACAGACTATGCATAAAAAGGGTTACCCTTTTCACTGACCCAACAATATCTTTACCGATAACCCTATTTTTTGTGTGTAAACGTATTCACCAGGTTGAGCGAAAAATAGGCAAAAAGTTCAGGCAATGGGTTGGGTTGACACAATACACTTTTATTACAAACATTTTTACACTTTCAAGCATGTAGCTTAATGTTTGATTTGATAAGTTATTGCAATGGTAGGCAACAATTGTAGAGGTCATACAAGAAGACAATTTGATTGATTTTTTTTTGTTTTTGAAAAAAGTTCATTTTCAAAAATAGCCAAGTTCATGCAATTCACACGAACTGGCGCCATGTATCAACAAACTTTATCATCACTTGACATGCATATTTTCATGATAGCTGAATGTTTCATTCAATCAGTTATTTAAATGGTAGTCAATGAAGGTAATATTAGAAGACAATTTGAAATCAGGCCTTCATTTTTAAGGCGAGCTAGAGCAATTGCTCTCCTATGCTCGCCTAAACAGTCTCTTAGGAGAGCAATATTTAGCTCACCTCAAACTGCTAAAATCAGCTAATATCTAATGGTATGACCTCAAATCACTTTCCTGACAACTCTCCTTGAACCTTTCAGGACAGTTATTTATAGCTCTTCAGCATTTTCCAAAAATGAAGCCCTGGAAACATTTTTGGAAAAAGGCGCATTTTATAGTCACGTATACAGGCAATCGGCCTGGGATGACACCAGTAACTTCTGTCAAAAAACTTTATCACAGTGACAAGCATATTTTCATGACAGCTTAAATGTTTCCTTCGATCGGTTATTAGAATGGTAGACAATGATAATGAGGGTTATTCAGGAAGTCGATTTCAAACTGAGCGTGGATATGATGTGCAAAGTCATTAATTTTCTCTCAGGTAAATGCCGTCCATTGTTGTTCCATCTAACAAATCAGTTGCCCATGAAGTCAGCAGATGGGTTTTTTAATTGCCTGTGTATATTTTTTCACTGTTGTTTTCAAAAAACAAGTTTTCAGTAAATTTTTAAAAAGTTACACCTTTATATGACAATAGGATCCTTTATTATTTCAGTAAACACTAAAAGTTCATTTTTAAACTTTTGTAGGATAGGTTATTGATCTGCAATATTTAGATATATATCCGGAAGCGTTATAGAATATTTTTCTTTCAAATTTCATTTAAAAGTGAATACACTAGTGACTAGAGCATATCTAAACTTGCTCCTTAAATGTATAAAGTTCCAACTTCCTCATGTTTAACATAAAGTGGAAAAAAATCCCCCAAAAATTTGTATCAAACTATTAAATTGGAAAAACAATAATATCTAGAATGAAACTATCCTAAATATTTGTTCATATGATAACTCACATTTGTGGATATGAAACCTAAATTAAGGAAACCACATGTGTGAGGTACATAAGCCTGTCTTTTGCAAGGTCACATGCAGAGTTTGCTCAACTCAACAAAAGAAGTTCAAATAGACCCAAGTTTTAATGTTCCTTGACAACCAAAACTATGTTTGTTTAGCTTTTGATGACTAGAAAATACCCTCAGAATTACCACATGCACTGTTAATTATATTTGAAACTTGGGTAAATCAAAACTTATACTGAATTGAATGTGATAATCATGTTTCCCACATATATGCTAAAACCCATACGATTTTTTGGAGTGAACAAGCAATTGTCATGTTACAGTCAGGCCCATATCCAAGGGGTTGGGGTGCAGTGGAAGTGTTGCACCCCACCCCACACACACAGATTTCAAAAGGTAAAAAAAATCCACCAAAAAGTACAAAAAGGTCCATAAAATGAACCAACAAACCACAAAAAGTCTTCATGTTAATTTTTTTTTTGTAAACTACTAGAAAAACGTTAAAAATAGTGAGATTTTTTTTGTTCTTAGTGTCACTTTCTCAACACCACTTAGATTAGTTCAGGGTCAGCCAAAAACAAAAATATTACTTCAAAAAGGTCCACTTTTTTAAACTTCCACACCCCCGCCCTGAAAAAATCCTGGCTCAGGCCTGGTCACAGTGGTCCATACTTTATCATATTTTGTTTGAAATGTTGCTTATGTCCTCAACGTCATGGTTTTTTTTTCTCTTCGATTTAATTTGGAACTTGAACGTTGCACTGAAGACCTTACTGGTAATGTTATCTCTAAAACATTGTCAGACAGTAGGCCTACATGAAATGATAGGTGGCAATTGTTTATTGACCTATAAACCTCCTTGTCACTTGTTATCTGGGAAATAAAAACATATGTGACCCATCATGTCGAAAGGTACCTTAAGACCGGCATAGTAAATTACGAGATATGGGCCATTGAAACTGAGCATAGTCAAAAATTATGTCCAAGGTCGAATTTCTAATTTCATTAGAAACGTTACCTTTGAAGTGTATTCTATCATATTAATCGGGTTCAAACATCCAAAACATAAGACAAATGTTTTAAAAACCAAGATGAAAATCCTTTCTCCATTCAAGTTTTACCAGTACAGAAACTTTCAAACTCGATTTTCTCAGAACTATAGTTTTCTGAATCAGCCTGATACCTTTTACCAATTTGGATGTAACTTTGCAATCGAACATCCAATAACCAAAAGCAAGGCGTCATTTTAAAGCTTAAAATATAATCTTTCAGATGAGACCAAAAAAATCAATTTTCATTTTGGAACCCTTAAGGTACCTTTTGATATGACGGGTCACACATTATTTGTCTTGATCGGAAGGTGAGTTGAAGGTCATTAAATGGTAGGCTATATTTATGTTTCAGATTCTTTTTGACTACCAGTGGTAGTATTCAGATAGTTACTAGCATGGGGTTACAAGATTCTTTCAGAGGCATAGTTCTTACCCATGCTACAGTTGGGTTATGCGTCTGTTAGCTGTCCCCCCCCCCCCCAAACAAAAATCCATGGCAGGGGTTGCATTCACACACAATGGGCCCTGTACTTTCGATGTTTGTTTACACTGTCCAATAAATTATAGTTTGGCCTATATTTGGGTTACTTTATCCCAGCTTTAATTTGTCCCAATCCCCTGGAAAAAGTCTACCTGAAAGGATAACCCTACTTAGTAATGTAGACATGTACCAGGCGTTAGTAAACAATGTGAAATATGAGAAGTTATTGCTTAAATGCTAGCTATAAAGTCTTTTTAGAGTCTTTTAGTTAAAAGTCTTTTTTTTTTAATTTTGGTCTTTTTAGGTTTTTTAGTTATAAAGTCTTTTTTAGTTTTTAAAAAAACTTAAACAAACAAGATATATCCATGCAGCATAACAGAGTTAACTTTTGGAAGTTGATTCTTCACAAGTTTACAAAAAATATAGCATACCTGTCAAGTCTCCCGATTTAGGTGAGAGTCTCCCAATTTTAGGCAGCCCTCCCAATCGGGTATCCATATAGCTCCACATCTCCCTCATTTTTTTTTTTTAAATCTCCCTATATCTCCCGCATTGAAAAAAAAAATCTGCGATGTTCCCCTAGCGTGTACTACAGACCGTGTACACGGTATATTGTGTTATGAGATTGAAAATGATTTCGTTTTGTGAGTCGTATACGCCCTTTGGAGACCTTTTTGTCCCTTTTCACGTTTCAAAAGCTACGTTAATGTTTTTGGGTGTACCTTTTGGGCTTCATATGTCAGTTGCCCGTAAACGTTACTCATAAAATTAAGTGATTACAAAAATCTCCCGCATCAGAATATGAAAATGTTGACAGGTTGGATATAGTCTACATGTGGTGGTGATAGAAGTTGCTTACTTGACAGAAAGATTGATAAATAGGATAAATTAGGCCTACAATGTAAAATAAACTTTGAATTGTACTTATGTTTATATTGTTGGAATCAGACATACATTTGGGGTTTAAATTAAACCATCATGACCATAGTGCATGATGTCAACCTGTCTGGCAATTTATAGCCCGTTGTTGTATTCAAAAGAAATAGACAATGACTGTGGAAACACCCTCAGTTAATTACAATGGAATCATCGAGTTTCACCCTCAGTCACCTATATCAAATTCCATGCCATTGTGGAAAATACTTGAATCAGAGTGAACTACATGTTGAACTGGTTTGAATGTGTGTTTGTTTAAGCTGAATTATTTTATATTGATAGAAATGTACCAAAAACTCAAATGTGGTGCTTTTAAGCAAATACCCCTCCCAATACCTTATTTTTCCCCAGAATGTTAAAGTCCATATTTAATAGATCACTTGGAGGAGAGGAGTGTCTTAAAGTCACATTTGCAGACTTTTTTGGGGGGGAGGGGGAGGAGGAGGGGCTCATGCAATCATCTACCCATCAATATTCTAATTTTGATAGGAAAGCATCCAATGTTTTTTAAGCAAATTACCAGAAATACACCTACCGGTATGTGCAAATTGATTTAATTTATAATCATAATTTAAAACATAGATCTTTGAACACTATAATATGTCAAATGCATATTGGTAGCAATGCTATACAAACCATAATTAAAGGTCTGGAATGAAGATGAATGACAATCTATAGTTCAAGTACTTCCCAGAAATTTGATCATTGTTTATTTAAATCATTGTCAGGCTATTTTAATAGCGACTAAATGTATCAAGGTGCCCTATTTATCAATATTTATCTTGGTGTACTTTGATCATGCATAGTGCAGGAAATAGTAGTGATTATTGCTAATGGTAACATACGCTGCTGATAATTTGTTTTTGTTTTTTAAACACTTTCCGCCCCCCCCCCCCCCCTCTTCTGAGGTCTAATACAAAATAAAATATTGATAAAATAGAGGCCAAGTAAGATTTAAAAAAAAACTTGTTTGTAATGCATCAGTGATAAATTGCTTGAAGATCCCTTGCATTATTATACATGTAAGGGTCAAATTATAGTGGGTTTTTTTTTGAGCTACCAAATATTCTGTGTAACAAGTCTTTGTTATCTTATAATCTAGTAATATAACTCCAATGCATCTTCTAATCAATACCGGATAACCGGGATAATTGGTGTTGTAAATCACCAAACATTTTAACCAAATACTCCTTAATGTGGTAGTATTGATTTTTCATCA
>JXSR01S071458.1:99259-109526 GCA_000969725.1 Ophiothrix spiculata
CCCCCCCCCCGGGCGGTCTACATGGGTCTATGGAGAACTCCTATTTTTGCTTTGATCTCACCCCTCCTGGAAACATGTCTGCCCCATCTCGCCCCCTCTTTTCAAAAAGTCTGGTTACGCCACTGATTGTAGTGTACGTTTTGTGTTTTCTGACTGCTACAAAAGCTTTCCCCCTCCTCAGCTCAGTGTTGTGTGCTTTCTCTCCGAGGAACAGAGATTGTCTGATTATTGGCAATCCAATGTAGCTTGTTTTTGTGTCGGACCCCATTGGAAATAAGTTTGCAATGCCATAGGTAGCCAGACTTAATGGGTCATCCGTGCATATTTCAGATTTGGTCAGGGACAAGGTTTTAAGGCGCTACAGAGTTTTGCTCCCCTTAATCGCTCCCCTTAATTATTCTGGCAGAGTGGTCTAAAGCTCTCCTAAAATCTGATCCATCTGTAGTCAGTTCCTTTATATTCCTCTTCATTTGCTACCCTTGAAAACTCCAGGAGAGCTTTTTATTACTCTTCTGTTCATTTTAAAACTGAGTCCCTGTTTGGTGTTTGATTTTAAACTCTGCTGTTCTCCTGAATGTGCTGAATAAATGAATAACAAACAAACAAACAGCTGAGGCTGCCCCTCAGATGCGGGCTATTCAGTATCAGTTAATTTTTTATGCATGGTCCTTGGACGTTTTCCTGAATTAAATGAAATGAAACCCAGATAAACCTGATTATCTAACTCAGATAAAAAAAAGGAGATTCCAAATATTTAGAACCTCATGGAGACCAATAATATTTGGGTAACTGGTTTCGTTTTACTAATACTTATGCATATACATTGTCAAATGATGCTAAAAATATTTGAAAAATACTCAATGCATCAACTTAAATACCCATGATATACTTACAAGACGCAGCTATCGTTTTGTTTGATTTTACACGCTACAAAGACTCTAACCAGACGCTAGCAAGTTAAAATATTTTCAACTTTAGCATCTTCATTAGCGTCTAGCTAGACGCTAGCTGCGCCTTGTAAGTATATCATGGGCTTTAGAGATACAGCCAAGAAATGTTTATAGGGAACCGGTATTCTCCGCCATTTTGATTTCACCGCTATGTAAATCCTATGGGAAGGCGACCATCTTGGATTGTCGCTCAAGGAGGGTGAGTTATTGTACCTGTGGCATTTTACGGCTACGCGTGCCTCTCTTTGAGAGTCTTCACAACGGCCCGATTAGCGGGAAAATTTGTGTACTTTGATCACAGCAAGTCGCAATACACGCTACTTGAAACGCAGACACGATTTGCATGTGAAACAAAATGCACACACTGTATCTGCATCAAGTGAAGATTTACGAGATCTGCCTGGATATCGGTCCAAACTCCGAATATATCCGGAGGTACAATAACTCTGCTCCATGAGCGACACAAGATGGCGGAGAATACCAGTTCCCCTATAAAATTCCCTTGGATACAACCCAAGCTCTACAGCAATAACTTTGTAAACTCCACAGCAATCAATACGTAATGATGCCCCTGTCCCCTCCCCATCCCAGGATGCCCCTTGATGGTACTGCCGCTTTATCCCCACTTTAAGCTCAATGCCTGGTTACAGAGTTGTAGGGAGTTAGGAATCTCCATTTTATATCTGTGGTCTGATCTTATGCGCGTATGTAGTTTTTCTCCGGCCCCTGGGTATCTGGGTACTCATCGGGATACTGCTTTTTAACGATTTAACCTGGACCAAGAAATTACAACTTACTGGTTATCATTGTTTCAAATATATTTTGGACATAAACATGACAATAATAGTTGTAGGTTTTCTACCTCTTGATCAGAGATCTTGATCGAAAGAGGTTAAAATCTAAAGAAATGTGATTAAATTTGTCCATAGATAATTGTTTGTCTAACAAAACTTTCAATTAGGCCCTATAATAGTTTGAACAATCCTACAATGCATATTTTCCAAAAAAAAATGACAATTGAACGGCATTACCAATACCAAGTGTTTGCATGTTGTGGCAAACACAGGACATCTGAAAGTATACTACGTTAACCCATTTCCAATCAACAATTAATTAATTTATTATACCCTTTAAAATAGTCTCAGGTCTTGTGGCTAAAAATCAAAATAATAAATAGAAATAATAACCAATCTGGATATATGCCTAATCTTACATGTTTTCTCCTATATTTCGGGAAGGCCTTCAATTTACTTGCAATAACTATACAGCAATGTAGGCTTTAGCCACTAGACTAGCACATCTAGGATTTTATGCCTAGTGACACTCATGCTGTACTTGAGTGCTCCTTGCAATATTTATCAAGGGATTTTATCTATTGTTCAAACTGTTCATTACATCGTATTATGTAACTGCTCACGTCAATTGAAACTTGTATGTTCCTTCAAGTATACAGGATTTTATGTAGGTGTATCAGTGTGGGTGTATCATTTGTGAATTAATACTGATAATTGATTTTCATAGGACTCTGTACAGTATAAGGTTGAATATCTACAAGAGTTTAGGACTTTAACTGTACTAAATGTTACTCCATGCGTTGTATTTTGTTTCGAAACAACTGACTTTGTACAAAATTAAACTTGGTAAGCTTCTATCTTGTTTATCATAACATTTCTGTCAAAAACTAGCCCATTGTACCATAATAAGGCCTAAAAAAATTAAACTGCTAAATTTTATATTTTTTGTCGAAAATATTGAGTTTTCATATTTTGGGTGTTTGAAGAAAAAAAAATACCCAACCCAAATTTTTGTCATTTTGGGCAAACAAAAATATTTTTTTTAAACCTAAAAACCCATAATATCCTAATAGAAGGAAGCCTTCAATACTTTTTGTATGGGAATGTGCCTGCCAAGCTGGTTAGTTAGTCAATGGTTAGTTGATATGAGCTATTTTCATTTAATTTGTTGTCAAAATTATAAGTGAATGTCAGTACTGTCAAATGTAATAAAAAGGTCCATAAAGCCTCGGCCTCCAAACAAATTTTTCGCTACCAAACATTTGGTCGTGACGTCAAAATGACGAGTGACCCCAAACAAAATAACGTCAACACCGAGTTGAGACCAAATAAAATTTCACGCTAGATTTGCACATGCTATTGAATTGCCATATACATTAGACCAAATGTTTGCTACCCGTTCATACTTTAAGTTCGATGGCAAACATGGCATAAAAGCAGCCTTCGTGTGAATCGCCTTAACACTAACAGTCAATGTCATTCAAAACATGGGTATGTTTTTTTAGGTCAAGGTCAGTTCAAGTACTGATCAGGCCTGGTACTGATTATATAGATTCAGTGAACCATGTGTAGAAATTTTCTATCCCAACAAAATTTGTTTTTAAAGTTCACATTTTTGTCAGAGGAGAGTGGTCGTGGCAACTGGTTACTGGTTACTAGATGGTATAAGGTATCGTAGCCGATCCCCATTGACGTCATGTCCTATACCGCCTCTGGCGTGAAGCCGTTGGGATTCGTGGAAAAATACTACTTCCGGGATGATCACTAAAATTATTTTCGTAATCGGTAAAAAAATATGATAACATATATAAAAAGTGGGGTTCACGCGTGAACCCCAGCGGATTTGGAATGACATAATTATGTGGATTACTATAAGAACACTTTTGTATTTTTTTGAGGAAAGGTAAAAATATGATCTTGGGAATTTTTTTTCTTCAATACGTGAGTCACGTGACCCAATAGAAATACACGTAAATCGTACCCTAAATTTACGTTTTAGAAATCCCTCGTCCCTAAATCTAGTGGATGCTATTTATCGTGTCCGCCACCGCCTGATTTTTGTGTGTTCGTGTGAAATTTTGTATATAAGTTTGAAATTTTGTATTGATCTTCAAGAATGGAAAGACATTTAATTTGCTCAAATTACATGTTTCTTACGGAAAATCCTTGAGGAAAAACACACGATTTTCAATTTGGAGTGTATTGGTCTCTGACAAGAATTCATCCACATGTAAACCTAATTTATTGAAACTACTTGTTAATTTGGTGAGGACAAAATTTAGTGAATGTTAAATGTGGAGTATTTGCAAGGATTTAATTTCATGAATTTAAAACATTATGCATCGGTTCCAATGGTTATTATATTTTTGGCGAGGGTTATAATTCAGCAAATTTGTTATCTAACAAAATTAATTCCCTAAAATTAGTTCCATTTACTGTACACCCCAACACCCAAAACCTTGAAACATAGGCCTATAATACTGGGGTATGGAAAATGTTTTTCTTTACCACGTTGTAGAATATGATTCTTACTGCATTTGCAGATAGTGATTTTTTCCCGTTTTTGGTTGATCTTTTTTAAAAGCATGGATTATTCAGATGATCAAGTACCTCATTCTTGTCAATGAATGTTTTCTCCTCCCTATTTGATGGTCAAATTGTTTTGACCTTTTTCCAATTTCTTGAAATCATTACTTTGAACTTAGCAAATCTTGCCAATTGTTCACCTCGATTCTGTCAGGCTTACATCGGAAAGCCTGTGTTGAGGCTAGCCTATATCCATACACCAACATCGTTCAAGAACCCCCCCCCCCCAAAAAAAAAAAAAAGAGAATCAAATGTCTACTGTCTGGTCTATGCTGGTTTTATGCTTGCCATTGCTGAAGAAGAATCCCATGACAGGACTTTATGACAATGCAGTATTTTAAGGTCAATAATTTGGACCTGGGCCAATAAGGCATCCTATTGATTTACTTGTTTACATATATGGAGGCTCGGTGGAGGTGTGTCTGAATAAAGCGTTCTGATTGGCCAGGGCTGTGTGGGTGTATTGATGTAAATGACCCGTCACATAGTACACAGCTGGTAAACAGTATACTGGCTGCTGTGTCCCGTGATGATATGATATTAGTACATCAATAAATTGGTTTTCAGGGAAAGCGGTTTGACATCCTGGGTTTGACATAACTTGTTCAATGATCAACAATATTTAACATATCTTGTTGGAATGATTGGTCTATGGATTTAAAATTGGTGTGATTTTACTTCATCTTCGGTGAGTAAATAATCTTTATTGTCTATCAAGTTACACAGATCTTGAAAACCTATCTATGGCATAATAGAATATAAAGATGTGGTGAATGGTCTTGTTCTCAATAGAGAACCACAATTATATGATATTTTAATCATAGACAAACTTATACTGTGCATAAATGCTCTGACTATCCATTTTCAATTTGTAAACATAATAAATTATTTCTGTGCCATAGCTGGTCGGAACTATTACAAAATTCTCTGCAGAAGCATTAAAAACATTTTTTGAAAGCTTAATATTTATTTCAGAAATAACTTACCATACTTCAAATTGCATAAAATTCAAAAAGTCTGAAAGTTTTAAGAAATATTGACTGTATATTAAAGGGGCAATTTATGATCCGCTTTTCATCCTCAAGGTCACCTCTATCAAAATTGAGACTTTTAGCTAATAAGAATCCTCAACTGGTATATGTTACTATCCCAAACCATTCTTTCACATTTGCTTGCATATTTGAGAAAACTGAGAAAATGTGTCATTTTCTAATTATTGTCGGGACCCGACAATAATTACACAGAAGCCTATGGGGATTTTCAAAATGCTGAAAAGCTTGTAATTTGAAAACGAACAGTCGGAATCAAGTGAAATTTTCAGTAAATATCTAAGCTGTACTCTTCTTTTTATTTAGCTAGAAAAGAGGTAAGGTTTATATCACATTAAAATCATGAATTGTCCCTTTAAACCATGACGTTCTAGATAGAACAAACTCTTATCCTCGAAACATTATCTATAAAATGATTTTAAATCACCGCATGTGTCAAAATTCCAAAATATGAGTGCTCATGGAGGCTTGGTGTGGGCGTGTCTGGATAAAGACTTCCCATTGGTCATAACACAGTGTTCTGACCGGGCCCTGGGAAGTAAAACAAAGAGCCCATTATCACAAATTCTATGTAAATTCAACGATATCCCAATAAATAATTATAGCAGACTGTGAATACACTCGATGGAGGTCTAGCGAGGTGTGTCCAAATAATGTTTTCTGATTGGTTAACGAATAATCAATAACAAACATTGTCATTTCTAAAATAGACACGATCAACAATGGTTTTGTTTACCTATAGTCTTTGCACACATAAAGTGGATTGTGGAAATTCAATTGTGACATGAAAACTTTGTACAGTTCTAGGCCACGCGTGCAAGCCTGTTAAATTCAAGTGTGAGGATCTTCTGAATATTGAATCAGTGATATGAAATTTTTGTCAGTCGCCAAATCAAGGTTAAAGTGAACTACAATTGCCTACAAATTGCGATCAATTCAAAATTGTGGCCTAGTCCTACCAACTTTGGTGTATACATTCATGAAATATTATTGGCGTAAGAATATACTGTAAAACAAGAAATATTTGCGGAAATAAAATTTTGCGAATTTCGGAATCTGGAGCTTTGGCGGCATTTTACGTTTACTATTTGCATCAGCATGCCATTGAAATCAATGTACTTTATTAATATTAGCGGCAAATTAATTTTGCGATTTTGAGGTATTAGCAAAATTAAATTACTAGCAAATATTTCTTGTTTTACAGTATAATATTTTTTCACTCTAGCTCTTTCAGTATACTTTGATTAGCATACAAATTTTCTCCTTATTCTGAAGCTTTGATCAGCATGATCAGGACTCGTCTCGTACCTAGCAAGAATACACCCTGCCAGCACTTTTGCAATTAAAAGTTTTAAAAAGTCTGTCAAAACATGTACACCAGCCAGGATGTGTCTATATGCCTTTCAATACCAAGAAACTTGTCAAACAAATACTGAAATAGGCCAATATTATGCTGTGCTTTTGTTTGTTTGAAGTCTGATACATGGTTTATATTTAAAGCAAACCTGTCAAGTGCCTGCCCATGAGGTTGCAATTGTTTGTCAGAAATATATTAAACAGGTATCGGTAAAGCCTGGATCAATCGCAAATAATAGACTGATAGACCCTAGATCTTTCTAGGGTAGGTGGTTCGATTTGCTGCTAAAATTAATGCTAAAATTGAATGAACCGTAAAATGCTAAAATTGAATGAAATTTGATTTTTAATTGGATAAAATAAATTTGGTTCCGCAATTTCGAAATTTAAGTGCATGCAACAGCTGGAGGTTTGGCGTGGGTGTGTCAAAATACAGGTCTTTGATTGGCTGCAGCTGGGGGTATGGTGTGGGTGTGACAAAAAGCAGCATTCTGATTGGTAGCAGTTGTAACAGCAAAAGTAATCATGGTAACATTTTATTAGAAAATCAAATATTTTTAATTGCCAACATGTTTTAATCGGGGTTTTAATTGCTCTGGATTTTGCCATGACAGCTAGCTAGTTTGTTGTTGGAGGTCAGGCATGGGTGTGTCCAAATAAAGCTTTCCGATTGGTCAAGCGTATTTATTTAATCCCTTGTAAATCCTGATTATGCAAATTTTCTAACAAATCGATCCCTGTGTAAATATGTAACATTTGGTCGACAGATGGAGGCCAACCATGGGTGTGTCCAAATAAAGCTTCCTGATTGGTTGAATGGCTCAACATTTGTCCTTCCAAATAAGGAAAATGTAAACAATACAAGGAAGTTGTCCAAGTTGGTATTGTTGTCATTGACGTCAATTCGGAGATCCTATTTTTCTATGACCTAGCAAAATCGTACCAAATCATGGATGAAAAAGTTGTTTTAGAAAGATAGTTCATTGGTTATTGGATTGTTTTGATTGGTTATGCAAGTCACTACACTTTGAATTGTCAAGTGGACATTTGGGATTTTTTAATGGACCGGAAAATTGTGAAATAAGGACCTCCAGACAGGACATTGGAGTGTGCCTTTTGTAGTTTCATAGGTATATATTTTACTCAAGGTGGTCTGTATTTCAGTCCCCTCAAAACAGGATCTGTTATTATTGTGCAATATTTTGTGCATGAAGATAAATGAACCATTGAAGTACGGTACAAGTTAAATTTACTATTTGAAACTTTGAGCTTAAATTGGACCTGACTTTCTAACACTTTTAAAGGAAGTACTGACAGCTTTCTTTTCAAGGAAATGCAGTGATATCCCAATTGGCAGTGACGTAGGCAGTATATCTTCACTGATCTTGACTGTATGTGTGAATTCTATAATGATTCATAGCTATATATGATGCAATATATCAGACCACGCGGCATGGTTAAATATAATCAGTTTTATGTGGGTGTATGTCAGTATTACTAATAAGCTTATGCGGAGAGGGTCTGTCTGGGCCCTGTAGCACTGATAAGCGCTAACAATGATCTTCGCTTGTGTGAAAAGGATATACTTATATTTGGACTTGAATAATTATTTGTACTCATATTTGGATTCATCGGCAAATCATTTTCAACATTATCGTGGTGAGTGTGAAATAATATTTCATGAATTTGTAAAAAATTATATTTTTAATTTATTTTTTAATTGGTTAGTTTCTTTCTTTTCATTTCTCTTTACCTTTTTTCTTTTCTTTCCATTTCATTTTTTTGATTGGTTATAATTTGTTTCTTTTCAATTCTCTTAGTCTTAACCTTTTTTTTTTTTTCATGTTCTTCCCCCCTCCTTGTCTTTTTTCTCACTCTTTGGTTTCCTACTTTATTTTATTTTCCCATTTTATTTTCATTGTGATTTTCATTTTATTCTCTTTTCAACTCTTTTAAATTTTTACTTCATTTTTGTTTCCAATTTTATTTTCCTTTCTTAATTTTTACAACCAGTATTATTCTTACAAGTTTTTTAAGTTGTAAAATCTTTTTAGTCAACATAAAAGTTCAAATTTAGTTTCGCATAATGACTGTGTTGCATAGCAAGTTGTTTCCACAATGTAATTAATGTGGTTTGAACCTGCTGTTACTAGTTTACTAAAACCTTTTGTAAAGTATCGGGAGGGGGGCACTTATATGACATACATGCTCCTACCGGCTTTAGAAACGTAGGGGCAATATGAGTTGTAAAATAGGGGGTCATTCGGTGTAGAGGATGATAAAACGAGGTCATTTGAACCTGTTCATTGCAAAAATTGATAATGGGGTCTTTCAGTGCCAGTTTGGAATAAACCTAGCCTAATTTGAACATTTTAAAAAATTGCTCTTTAAAATCTTACAAGCGATGGACATAAAATTGACACTTTAAGCAAAAAAGGGGTCATTCAGTGAAGGTTCTCTAAAATCAGGGCTATGTGTGAGAGACACCATAAAAAAGAGGGTTATCAGGTTGGACTTCAAATAAATAGGGGGTCATTAAAAATTGGGTGGTATAAGAGCACTAGTCCGATCCTAGGACCTTTTTTCTGTGTTACTATCCACAATCTTAATCCACTATAGCGTTCAGCATTCAGTATCACATCATTATATCACTCACTAGAAAGCCCGAGTTAATGCATAGCCGACTGATCGCATAGCAGACTAACCGCCCCTCCCGAAAAAAAAAGATGGTCACTGGGCTATGCGATCAGTTGGCTATGTAGATAGTGGGGTTGCATTGTTGATAATAACACGAAAAATCAAGGTCCTAGGATAGGACTATAAGAGCACAGGAAAAAATGGGTGTATCAACAAAAGCATGATGCATGCCAATGTATGGGAGCTCCCCCTCCCCATGAAGCTTAAACCCCGGGCTTAAACATTCTGTATGACTTTAGATCACATGCTAGAGCATGCTGCTATGATGCTGAGCCATTCTGTAGACGGAATTCATTGAAATATCAATCATTAATCGCACAGTGGACATATGGTTCTTATATAGGTCCTCATCTGTTAATAATTTCGCAACATTAGCATGAAAGGGCTATAGTGGACAGAATTGAAGAGACACAGTACAACTCGAGCTAGAAAGAAAATGACATAATGTTCGCTTTAAATGAAAATGAAATACTTGTTTGACAAATTCTAGATAACTTCAGTGCAACAAGGCAATATAGAATCAAGATAACGATCATAAAGTATATATATATTTTAATATCATTGTTTGTCTAAATAATTTTATACATGCAGCACCACCGGAAAAGAGATAAATATATCGCCTCATGCTGCCAATGTTACGATATCAGTGATATTGTGCAACTTAAGAGCATGCATCCACATTTTGCAAGCAGTACATTACCATGATTACCTGCATTTGAAAAGCTGCTTGAATGAAGTTATATTTTTTGATTATGGCAAAATTTTGTGACATTTTATCAAAATTCTTGCATTTAGGCCTTAACAAATAATTGTATGCTTGGCGTAACATGAGAAA
>JXSR01S071458.1:110291-124446 GCA_000969725.1 Ophiothrix spiculata
CATAGTTTTTATGGCTGTTAGTTGTAACTCTTTGGCTTACATAAATTTGTAATTTATCTCTCTTTACCTCAACATTTCCATCTAAATGGAAACAGGCCAGAGTGACACCAACTTTTAAAGATGGTGATAGCCAATGTTTTTAGTCTTGCTCAAAAATATTGCTACTCTTTACATAATGTACTAAAAACATGGTTAAAAAATAGACATTTTTGCATTGTAGGAAATGACATTTAACAAATCCAATTTATTACTTGTTTTGTGAGTAATGCCAAATTTGCATTGTGTCACCTATTCAAATTTGGCAAAATCTTTGTATATTGTTTTAAATCTTCTTCCCACAATGAATACATTACAGTAGGAGTTTTTAAAAATTTCACTTTAAATAAACCAATTTTACAAGCTTATTATGCTTTTTTTTAAAGATATCCACATTTTGATTTTGAAGTTACCAATCATCACCATCTTTGATTTTGAAGTAACAAATCATCATTATCTTTGATTTTGAAATAACCAATCATCATCATCTTTGATTTTGAAGTAACCAATCATCATCATCTTTGATTTTGAAGTAACCAATCATCATCATCTTTGATTTTGAAGTAACCAATCATCATCTTTGATTTTGAAGTAACCAATCATCATCATCATCATCATCTTTGATTTTGAAGTAACCAATCATCATCATCATCTTTGATTTTGAAGTAACCAATCATCATCATCTTTAATTTTGAAGTAACCAATCATCATCATCTTTGATTTTGAAGTAACCAATCATCATCATCTTTGATTTTGAAGTAACCAATAATCACCATCTTTGATTTTGAATTAACCAATCATCATCATCTTTGTATCTTTCAGATGCTATCTTCTTCCCTCCTCAGCAACTCTACATTGGAAGCCCTGATGGAAACAAGACCACCGGAGACAACTCAACATACACAGAGAAATCAGAAAGAAGAATATAGGGAAAGAAATCAACACAGAAATCAAGAGAGATTGTAAATGCAGATATTTTTATACATTTTATACTTTATTTATTGGTAAGTATGATGTTTCAAAATGTTTTTCCCCTTGACTGATTGGGTGGAAGGTCACCAGTTTTAGACAGCCTCTTTTCAAAAATTATGAATTTTTATCATCCCCCTCCCCCACTCTCATCTTGTAGTTGTGCTTTATTGTTAAAGATAGGTTGTCTTTTCCCAGGATGTGCCGCTGGAATGGGTTAGTTTTTCATAAAAAATCCCTAAAAATGGGTCCCATTTTTAGCACCAAAATCCCTAAACATGGGTCACATTTTCAAGAAAAATTGCTAAAATGCGAGCCCAGGAAATTTTGGAAAATCAGCCTATATTTGCAGCAAAATCCCTAAACATGGGTGCACTTTTTCTCAAAAATTACCCTTAAAGATGGGTTAGGGTTCCACAGTCCGAGCCGCACACCCCCCGTTCAGACCAAAGTCTTTTTAATTGGCAATATATTGAAGCCCTAGACTGCCCTTGACTGATCACATAACCATGTAGATCTATGCATAAATATTTAATTGATTTTAGCTCAATTATTGTTATAAATAACTTTGCTCAGAATCTCAATGAAGAATCTATTTTTATGGAATTTTGCACACTTGTATGGTAGCGGAAAATTGTGATGTCGTTTACAAGCTAGATGTTGTTCTGTAATCGTAATCAATATATTTTGATTCTTTTTTTCTTTTCAGATCAGTGCAATATTTTTCTCATTTCCGTAAAGTCATCGGTTTTAAATGACCTTTGACCCAAACAAAACGCTCAAAGAAAGTCAATATCCACCGACAATACAATTCCTCGACCAGTTAATAATATAATCAACACAAAACACCAAGAAACGAAAATGGTGGGTCTCAAGCCAACAGACGTCACCCCAACTCTTGGGATGAAAATCATCAGCGCCGGTGCGGCAGGGTGCGTCGGAGATATAGTCACGTTTCCACTGGACACGGCTAAAGTCCGACTGCAGGTGAGTTACGAGATATTCTGGTTTTGTGGTATGGTTTAATAACTCAAAAATCTAGGCCAAGAAAAAAACTTGTATGTTTGCCTTTAATGACCAACCCAAATATCATGAAAATATGTGGTCGCATTGTTTTTGTTTTAAATAATAACTCCAAAACCTATATTTTAAAAACAATATCATTAAGAAACAAATTAATGTACTTTTATGTATTTTTGCTTATTTTGAAGTTACAAAACATTAGAAATGTTTCCAAAATCTCTGTACTTCTTGGGAATGTTTTCTTTGCTTTAGGGCTTACAGCAACATCTATCTAGCTCTGAGGAGCTTGATTTTAATTTCAAAATATGCTTGGTTTGAGAAATACCAGGTTTAGGCCCAAAAATGCTAGATCTACATTGAATGAAATGTTAGTACATTTTAAAATGATAACAGTTGGTCTTCAGACTATATAAAGCAGCTGTTCTATTCAGAGTTCTACCCTCCCCCGAGTTCTACCCTCCCGGAGTAAAAAATTTGATAAAAAATTCTAGGGTAAATTCCAGTACAGTATTTAGAAGAGCCAGATAATATTGTATAGGAAAGGGTAGTATTACAAATCTTTCAGTCTATTTTCAGCTCTGAACTAGAGCTACATCTATCATGATAGCGAGCTTTGCATTATTTAAAAAAAACACTGGCCCTGAAGGGGCAAACAAACAATTTATTTTTTGGCCCTAATAATTGTCATTAATTATTTTCATTAATTATTTTCATTAACCTATCACACATATAAGCATGACAAATTGTGATTTATGGAATCTGTATTTCCCAATCTGACTATTTATTAATTCTACTTTTTGACGATTTCTTTGGAAAAGATGAGATTTTTCGATGAAGTTTCTCTTAATCTGTGGGTTATTTGGAAAGTGCATCAGTTATAACCCTAGGGTTTCAACTAACTATTGACGTACTATCAATATGCTGAGTGCTGACTTTGGTCACCGGCAGTGTTTCCGCTAAGGCCGTATGGCGCGCCATTGGCGCAGAAGCCGTGAAAATTGGCGCAAAAGGTTTCTGAAAATGTGTGAGAAAGATATTTTTTCTAGCTTTATTGAACTAATTTTCAGCCACAGCTAATGATTTTGGCGCAAGCACCTTTTCAACTTTGTTAAAATTGCTCGAATTGGCGCAAGTTCAAAAACCTTAGCGGAAACACTGGTCACTGGTATATTTAGTTTGATCAAGAAGTTTATTGGCTGCGAGGCGAAACCAAAACCCTTCATGTAGCTTTTCGTCACCACGATTTGTCCTTCTTGACGGACTCGGTATGCTGAGTAATTTTGCATGGGTTAACTAATAATTTATGTCTTTACTAAAACTTCTCTTTATACTATCAATTTCCTTCCCAAACTTGGCTTTTCTTTTATTATAAAAGCCAAAACAAAACATGTATATTTTTTGTACATGTCACAGATCCAAGGAGAAAGCAGTCAAGCGCAGAAAGGAAAATTCTCATTCAGCAAAGCAAAACAACAGAGGGCGCAATTTAAATACCGAGGCATCTTCGGTACCATCGCTACGATCACCAGGCAAGAGGGAGCTAGGAGTTTATACAATGGTTTGGTGCCAGGACTTCAAAGACAGATGTGTTTTTGTGCTGTGAGGATAGGCCTATATGATACCGTCAGAATGAAATACACGGACAAGGCTAAGAGTATAGGTACGTATGGAGTTGGGTTTTGATGGAAAGGAAACATTTTTAAGGTTTTAGATTTAAAAAAATTGTACCATTTGTTCCATCTTGAGATTAATTTTGGTGTTTATTATTTAAACAAATTTGTAAATTTGAAATTGGGCACTGAATTTTTAAAACTGTTCAGAATATTTTGAAATATTCCTTTTAAAGAGGTTGGCATTTTGAGGAAAAACATGTGTGTAAGTTCAATTTGTAACTCACATTTTCTTCAGTTCCAAGAATTTTATTCACCAAAATGAATCCTTTTAAAAAACAAGTTGCTTTATTTCTTGGAAAAAGATATTTAAATTGCAATTTTCAATTCAATTTTGTTGTTTCTAGTATTCAGCCCTTATGATTAAAATTGTGTCATTTTTTTTTTTGGTTGCTCATGCTTTTATTAAAATAGCCTGTACTAAATTAAACTCTTACAATATGAACGATTTTCCAGTTATTTCCAGCAATTAATTTATGCAACCAATTTTCAAAAAAATTTTTTGCTTTGCAAACATATTTGGAATAATACATGCAATTTTTATAATTTTATATGGAGGCTTGCGATAATTAATGATAAAACAATTCAGTGCTTGGAAACTGCTAGTTTTTTTTAGACTTGTTTTCACAAATTTTGTAGATAAAGACAAAAATGTAGAATTAAAAACTTGCAAAAATAACCATATGCTTAATTTTTAAAATTTAAATTTCAAAATCATGGAAATTTTCTCTCAAAAGTACTTGTAAATATTGTAAATACCACCCGGGATACCACCTCTTTTCAAGTTAAATTTATAGAAGGAAAAAAATGGTACCAATAGTGAAAAAAGTTTTTTATGATGCTTTTATTGCATATCAGTTATCTTTCTTAAGTATCCACACCAACATGTCAACATGTACCATTAATAATACTTTTTTCTCTTTTAAATAACAGGTTATAATGGCCCACAAATCTTCATCAAAATCGCATCAGGTATCACAACGGGCGCCCTCGCAGTTGCGTGCGCACAACCGACAGACGTCGTCAAGGTCCGTCTTCAAGCTCAGGTCAATGTTGGCGGTGCTACCACAGCTCTCAGGTATTCAGGAGCATTGGATGCGTATCGTACTATTGCCAAGTTTGAAGGTGTACAGGGACTCTGGAAAGGTAAGACGGGCTTCATTTTTGTCATACTTATAGCAAGCCTGTGGTGCATGCTGCAGTGGTGTGGCTATGATACAGGGTGCAAATAGAACTAGTATCGTTCCCCTGATCCCCCCTTTTACAGACCCAGAAATGAGCCCGCGGGGCAGCGTGCGCAGCGCGAAACAAGGGCTAGGTGCAAAGGATGCGAGTAATCCCTAAATGTACAAAAAGTTCCACAACAGTGTCCGAAATAAACTCAAAAACTTATTATAACCTCTAAGATGTGAATTCGTAGGTATAAAACTACACAAAACCTTTAAAATACTACTGAAAACCTTTTTTTTTTTTTTTGCTTGTTAGTTTTTCAAAACCACTGAAGTTTGGGTCCATCAAAAGCTAATAAAACTAGATCAGTCATACCTACTTTACATTACTTGCCCCATGCACCCACGTAAATGTTAATATGCCTGGGTAATACCAAAAATAAACAATTTTTCGCATATTGGCAGTTCATTATTGAGAAAAGTTACAGGTTTATTAAGGATCTGAGAGAATACTTGAAAGTTATCATTTCACAGCCATAACACATCATATAAATGCAACATCATCCAAAATGAAATAAAGTGAAATTATCTTGCAAACTAGTTGTTATGAAAATAAATGATTTTATTTTTTGCAAAAAATAACAAAAGATTCAATAATTTCAAATGAAATGTAAATAAACCACACATTTCTGGAAATGATTTGAAATATATAACCTCTTTATTAAATTTTGAACACTCATACAATGCAGCTGTGAAAAATGAACTTGAACTCTCAAATTCTTAGAAAAGACATGTTATTATTTATGACTGACTTTACAGTATTGATTATTAACACTTGCATGCTTTGTTTATTTCAAGAAAAACAATTATTGTTTTAGTAGAGTGAAAAAAACAACCATGTTAGCAACACTTAATGAAAAAAAAACAGTTTGAACGTTGTCAATATTTTCCTCGAAAAGTAAAAAAAAATTATACCTGGTTGTCACAGCAACAAATTGGTTCTGATAAATCGAGGCTCTAGTTATGTAAAGAGAACCGTGACCTTTCCTATTATTATTAATTAGCACTGGTACAGGCCAAGGTCATTTCTGGTTAATGAACAATATTTATATAAGAGAAGAGCTATAAATATTGAAAGATAGAATAAATTAATGCACAATTCTGTACAAAAAAAGCAGAATGGGCCTAACCATTTTCCTGTGGTTATTATTCAAATCACTCAATTTACCCCCACATCCATTTCAGATTTATTTTTATTTTCTCCTCTTTCCCTCAATATTTTCCTGTTTGTAATTAACTGCCAAAACTGCCCTTTCCTCCTTAAAACCCTGACTGCAGTTATAATATAAAAAATAAAAAGCCAAGTGTCCAATTGTTGCCTGGAAATTAAAGCTTTATTAACCCTAACAGATACCACTAAATCTTATTATTGGAAATCATGAAAAGTCCTAATACATCATAGACAGGATTATATGCAGGGACCAAATCGCTGCCAGGGCAATTGCTCAGTGGTGGCTTTCTATGTGTGTCAGGGATTTGGGAAGCTTGAAATCCCTGGTTCAGATCAAATCCTGATGATCCAATGATTTTTTCACACACCTCCCTTTTCTGAGGAGGCTAGAAATGGGAGGAGTGAGAAAGAATGTGTCTTTTCACAGCTCGAAATTTAGTTGAAATCGGGGCTGTGGTACCCGATGTCCCATTGCCTTATTTTTGCTACGGAATAAATTGTATGCTTGATTTTGACGTAAACGAACCACTGACTAAATTTCGAGCTGCCGGAAGACAAATTCGTTAGAAATCCAAATACTAGTAGGTTTATTGTGATCTTTCATATATAATTGCATCACAATTATTTATGAAATATAGTGAATATTTTCACACACCACCCTTTTCCGAGGAGGCTAGAAATGGGAGGAGTTAGAAATCCAAATACTAGTAGGTTTATTGTGATCTTTCATATATAATTGCATCACAATTATATATGAAATATAGTGAATATTTTCACACACCACCCTTTTCCGAGGAGGCTAGAAATGGGAGGAGTTAGAAATCCAAATACTAGTAGGTTTATTGTGATCTTTCATATATAATTGCATCACAATTATATATGAAATATAGTGAATATTTTCACACACCACCCTTTTCCGAGGAGGCTAGAAATGGGAGGAGTTAGAAATCCAAATAGGTTTACTGTGATCTTTCATATATAATTGCATCACAACTCGGGCATCCAATAGGTCCAAAAATAGAATAACCGAAACTTTAAAAATATTAAACTTCCATCAATATTTCTTGTTTTATTTTGCTCTGCAGGTATCCTACCAAACATCTCAAGAAATGCGATCGTCAACGCCAGTGAACTCGTAGCATACGATCAAATCAAAACCAAAATCTTAAAACATGGACTCATGCAAGATATGTTCCCCTTACACGTTGTGTCGGCGTTTGGTGCGGGGTTCGTCACCACGTGTGTCGCTAATCCTGTGGATGTAATCAAGACGAGATATATGAACTCTAAGACAGGACAATATAAGAGTGCTATTGATTGTGCCATCAAGATGTTCAGAGAAGGAGGACCTGCAGCATTTTATAAAGGGTGAGTGTTTTTTGATAAAAACTCATTTGTGCACAGGTAGATTATGACGCATGTACAGCATTGTATCCATATGCATGTCTGATTGAGTACCATTCATGTTGCGCTTTGCGGGGAGTGGAACGTGACAACTTTGCATGTGGAAATTTGCACAGACAAATTGCAACTGTTTCATTATACCATGAGGAGTAAAATTAAGGTAATCATCAAGAAGTAGAAAAAAAAGGATTGTAAAAGCACCCAATGTTGTTCAGATATTTGGTATTTTTTGAGAGAAATGGTGGGAAATGTGCCCAAATTTGGCACATTGGTGCGTTAAAAATAATTTACCGACCGATGAACCGACCCAACTGTTTCAGAAATTTCACTCGAGGCCAACACACAATCATTTTTTTTTTCGGGGGAGGGGCCTTGCATGCATGCAGGGCGGTATAGGGTGTTTTTATGTATATTTTGGGCTAGCTCCTTGTTGAGGACAGATTTTGATTCAAAATATGTTCCATATACATGCGTATCTTGCCTATTGTGAATTTTAATGAAACAATGCCATTGAATATTGAAAGTGAATTTAAAACTTTGCAATAAAATTTTTGTCATTCCAGATGGACGCCCAACTTTGTTCGTCTCGGCTCGTGGAACATCGTCATGTTCGTCACATTCGAGCAACTGAAGCGGGTAGCAGTGTCGTTAACGCAGGTCAACTAAATGGTGTCTAGTATGGACTCTTGTGGACTAATTGAAGCACTTCATCCATGTCAAGCAGATGGGCTTGTTTTAGAGTCTGTATTTTACAATCTGAGTTTGAGTTGAAGTTGAGTTGCATGAAGCCTGAATTTGGAGTTGTCACAGTTCTGTCATGAAGAAATAAGCCTGCTAATTTTATGTTGATAAATTTTCATCAAATTTTGATGTTGATTAAAATCAAAACTCAAAAGCGCCGCATTATGATGTTTATAAAATCGCATATTTGGAACATTTTTGCAATACGTGGCATGACCAACATCGTTGATTAACTCTACCCAAAGCAACTTTGAAGTTTAGGAGAATTGGAACTGGAATGTTAACTCTCACCTCTCAATTCTATGTGAAAAAGGTGATCATAAGAGCAATTCTCCTGTAATATTCTAAATGAAAAAACATTTCTGCTTTGAGAGTGGACAAGCACTATTTTTGGAAAAAATATTCAATATCCCATCGTTGTAGCATTTGATTCCAATGGGAGATATATTACCGCCGTATATGTTATTCAGCTTTTTAATTGTTGGTAATATATGTTTCCTAAGTTGTTGGGCAGGTACATGGCACAACTCATAATTGTAAACTGGTAGCACTAAGTTTTCCTTCTTTATAATAATGCTGTATTTTGTAAAATTGGCCCAGAATTTATTCAACTTAAAATTCAGATGCTGTGTATTTGCTTTCATGACCAGTTGTAACATCTCTGTCTTATATAAACACATACTTGTTAAAAAGATGATTGCTGTACAATCTAGTAGATGTTCTATAGGGAGTTGTCTGGAAGTGGTGACATTTGATACAAACCAAATATTTATATTGGTTTTTATTTTCATTATAGTAACACTTGGTTCCTACCAGGTGAAATATTTAACAGCAAAGTGCTAAAGTTACAGCCTAAGCCACCTGGCTACTTGTAATTCTGTCCATTTTAATTTTGACTTCAGATTGTTTTACAATCAGATATTATTTCTATGAATATTACTCATACTTTTAACAGTGTCAGTCTTACAGCCAAGATCAGTCTTGATATAACCCCGGGGATATAACTGGAATTTCAGGATTTAGAAACCGAGATTATGGTTGCTTGGGTGTCGAATCATAACTTTTTAAGTTAAACTAATCAATATCAATTTGCACACATCTAACAAATCTTAATTGTAATTCAAGAAAAAGCAACTTTTGAAATATTGTGTATAATTCACAATCAATCTACCCTTGAATTTATCAGAATTTCAACCATGGACCATCATGTTTCTTTTTTATGCTTTCAGCAAGTTAAAACTGAGATATATTGTAGTCCTTAACAACAACATTTTGATTGTTGCCTAGCAATAACTTCATTTTGGCTTTCACTATTAGCACGATTCTAGTTCTTTCTAGGGATCGCCCATCGAAGCCATTGGATCCACAGAGCCTTCAAAAGGGAGAATTTTTGAATTTTCAAAGTACCCAATCTTCCCTACCGTCTGGTTAAGGCTAGCTTCATACTTCATGTCATTGGACAACTTGCACACAGGAAGTAGTTAATTATAATACAAGAGATTTATCACTTCTGTAAGAGCTAGTGGCAAGTTTTCAAGGTCAAAGTTTGTTATGAATCTTAAGTGTCAATGCACTTTACTGTTTTTATACAAGAAGTAAAAGTTTGGTGCCCTACAAAATGTTTTCAAGTACTATGTACATAACTTGTTAACCAGATGTTGCGGAAAAGATTGGATAGTGGTGCCATTACAAAGAAGTTCAAATCAAAATAATAAAACAGTAAGGCCCATATTCCAGGAAGGTGTTTTGCTAAACCACAGTTTAAATAAAAGTTCATCATAACAAAACCGGAATTAGTTGGAAACTTACATTGACCACAGTTTAACAGTTCAAAACATCAACTGTACAGGAATGATACGCACCCTTGCAGCTTTCAAGCGACGCAGTTCAATGAGCCGTGCTGTTGAGGAGAAATTAAAACCGTGGTTTGGCTATACACCTTCCTGGAATACGGGCCTATGTTTTTAATCAAATAATTGTGTATAATCAGTTAAAACATATTGGCTGAATAGCAACTAAATTTATTTATTGATCAATACATAATATGTTAAGTATACTTTATGGCCAAATCAAAATTCCTTGGACAACTGTAAACATAAATCCAGAGTGCAGGGACCTCATTGATTGTAAATGAAACCCTCACTCTGTATTTTTGTTAACATTGTCCCAGGGGAGGGGGGGGGCACTCAACTTTGAAAGTGGTAGGTATGTCAGGCGGGAAGCAACAAAATGGGGGTTAGGTAGACTGATTTTCAATGAAAAATGGACCTTTAAAACTGATTTTGGGGTCTCGTGAACTGAAATTTTGGCCAAAAATAGCTTCCTGATCTGAAATTTTTCGCATTTTCTGAGAGTTTTTACAGTTGAAGCTAAAATGCTTGTTCTAGTGAGTGGCCTGGCGGCCTGAAAAAGGGGGTCTTGACCGCCAGACATATATATCCTGCCCACATATGTGAGTGCCCCCCCCCCTCCCGGGACATTGTCCAAACAAGTTTTATATAACCTATAAATGCAATCTTAGCAATACCAAAACAAAGGCAGGTTGTGGAACAGAAGTTTTTACTCTGAGTTTCACACTACTGAGATCATCAGTCAATTTTATCACAATTATGATCCATAGTGATGAATCTTCTTGAGTAAAACAGCTTTAAATGTCTTATTTTTGTCTAGTAAACTGATTATTTATTAAGTTTAAGCTACCCATGTGTTCATGAAACAATGACAGAAACTATTTAAAATAATCTTGAGTTATGTGTTGTATTATATTAGAAGATTGGTCGGTGAAACGGTGAGATGATAAAATATTTCCTATCAAAAGTATACAGCTTTTTGAAATTTTAAAACTATATATGCATACCTATAATGTCGCATTTTAATTCACGGCATGAAAATGTTGCCAATTTTTAAAGTCTTCATTTTTTTGCATTATCTTGCTCTTTTTGCAGCATTTTGATGTAGCAAATTAGCAAAATAAAGAATTTTTTAAATGTTGATGCCTTATAGTATTCACAACGCTTGTCAAAGCAATAAATTGGAAATTTTAATTTCAAGTTCACTTGAAAAGACACAATTTTTGTCAAATGTTTTTTAAATGTATGACTGTACAGTCTTCAAAAAATAACTTATGGGATCAAAAAGAAAAGAGAAAAAAATTAAGATAAAAGAGGATGTATATTTTAAGTATTTTTCAGTTCTATATGTTTTATAGGAATGCAATGCAAGTGAAAATGCAAATTGGCGGTGTAGATATTCTAGAAACACTAGCCAATCACGTGGTCAGATGTGTGTATATATTTGTTTGTAATATACATTTGAATTTTCGGAACTGTTATTCTATTTATACTCAAGCACAAAAATATACAACTTAAAATTTTTTGCATTTGGTGTCATATTTTTGCATCAAATATTTGGTAAGTGTGTGTCAGATGTTTTCCAAAATGTATGTGAATTCTTGAAAGTTTAGTCAAACAGAGATGACTGAAAATGTGCGTACAAAAGTGTATTTGAACGTCATTTGTTTAGAAAGGTTAAGTGATAAGTTTAATTTTTTAATTTATGGAAAGTGTTCACAGAACCTTTTAATAGATGCTGATCACAACCAAGCAGATAGCTTGGTGGGAGGCTGCAACCTTAAAACTTGAGATTTGTTTCAGTATATATAACTGCAAGAAATAAAAAGAGCAGGGCTGGATACCTGCAATATTGTTTGAATTTGGTTCGTTAATATAAATATGAGGGGTGCTCTGGCAAAATGAGAGTAAAGTCACAAATTTCAAAACTGAGTTTATGTCATATTTTAATTCTCTTTAATCTCAGCTTTTGAATGATATGTCACACTTTCTTTCTCTATTCTTCATTTAGAGATCAAAATATAAAGCAGTCCACTGAATATATTGCAACAAAAGTTAGCTGCAAATCGATTTCAAAGATACTGATTACTGCAGTGTATAATAGCAATATGCAATCAATTAACCGTGAATAATTGCACTTCCCCGGCAGAGTTGACCTTCAAAACTTAAGTTCTAGGTAAACATTTATGCATGAAGGCGTTTTATGTCAAAAAACAAAATTTGACTTTTTCACCCTATTTTTACTTAAGATGCCATTTATTCAGAAAGCAGATTTGCGACTTTCCTCTCATTTTGCCAGAGCAGCCCACATATTTATTGTAATTGGAGAGTTCTTATGCACTTTAGATATAGCATCTTAAACTTGGTTTATATTTTTAATTGTTATATTTTAATATATCACAAATGTAGTGAGTTAAGCTCCATGCAACATGCCAAGTGCCTTAAACTCAAACTGATGTCGCTTCCAAATTTAGGTCCGTATACACAGATAGAAATATTAAACTTGAAACAAAAATCACATTTTCGCTTATAAATAGGATTTTTTGCCTGCATGTGATGTACAGAGTTCCAAGAAGCACTTATTTTAACAATAACCAGTTTTATCAAAAAAATCAGCTGGTTTTATTCAAAATGTTCCCAGAACTTGATTCTTTTGTGTATGCTGACCTTACCCTGGAGAAAATCGAGTACAATTCTAGAACAAGATTGGAATGTGCGCAATGCCAATTTGTACTAGAATTGTACTTAAAGTGTACTCGAATGATGTTCCAAATGTGCACATTCCAATCTTGTACTAAATTTGTACTCAATTTCTACCAGGGCAATGATAACTTTGTCAAAAAATGCTGAATATTTTACATAACGGTATTTTTAAAAATACAATAAGGTACAGAATAAAATTTGTCTTAAATTGGATCTAATGATAGTGTTGGACAATCCAATTTCTTGAAGCAAAACATGATTCGTATAATATCAGAATTTACTTTGTTTTTGGCTTAATTTGTAAGACATCTCTTTTATCCGATGTGGTAGAATAATTTCCAATTTTGTAAACTATTATTAGGATTTAATATATTTGAAGGACAATTTTTGTAATTTGTACCATCTTAAAGCACAGATTATTGTTCCATCATTTGAAGACTTTATTTATACACAATTCTCAGAATTTTCACTTATCCTGCCATGGTTTAAGAGGTTGTTCTGTATATTTATAGTGTGTAGGCCTATATGGAAATCTCTATGCACAAGAAGCCCTTTTCCTGATTCAATATCACAAGCTATATGAATCATATTTAGTATTGATATTTTTGTCGTCCGTTGCTAGGCCTAGTTGCTAACCATGTGGATGGTCAATTGTTAATTATAGAAGATGTGCTTCCTCTTTACCGTTGTGGTGAAACCTTTTGATGTTTATTCGTGGAATAAATAAACTTATATATTATGGGCATTATAAAGATGTAAAAAATATTTAAATAACTTTTTTAATTTATTTATTTCATTCTTGTTGTACAATATAATACAAGATTTTTAGCTAGGCAAGCAGGCTGGGAAGCTGTTGAACATTGGGTCATTTCAAATAGCACAAATTGTTCTTTGATAAAAGGTTTTTATAAGGCCTGTTTTTACAAATTGCACAATGCGGCGGGGGGCTTTTATTTACACGTACATGAAAGTCACAGAGTATACATCATTTCAAACGACTGATCAGTTTTAGTGAAATCAGGTCAAACTGAAGCTTCCAGATCACAAATTTCTGAGTTATTTCATCCATTTAAAGGAGCTTAGTCCGATTTAAAAAAAATTAGTTTCAAATTTCAGCTGAATTGGTCAAACCGTTTTGATTTTGTGGGCGACTTTGTATTTCAGACCCGCCTATATGTTACTGTGTTAAATTAATCATGGTTACCATAATTAGACACATTTTCATATATATCTCCTAAACGGAACATACTCAGACGTGAAATTTCACATGGGTAATGAGAAAAATATGAGCAATATTTTGGTACCAAAATCTCAAAAAGTTTGAAAAAATGTTAAAGCATTCGGACCATGCTCCTTTAA
>JXSR01S071469.1:39248-60806 GCA_000969725.1 Ophiothrix spiculata
GCGCGCACCGCAAATGAAAGCACACTCATAACTCAGGTATACTACGGCAGCCGACAACATGAAAACGCCATAGAATGTGCAGCTTTTCTCAACCCCGTTTGCATTGACAACGCAAATGGTGTTGTTCAAAATCCAATCTTTCACACATACTCGGCACGTTTGCGTAGAGTCTGAATTCAGCTTTATTCGATCCAGGTATAGCAAAATAAGATCATCATAGAGACCATTCATATGATTGCCATATTTCTGTCGCAGGCGAGAAACCAGAACTCAACGTGTGATAAGAACGATGTAACGAGACGCATTGTGACTATTCAATGCATTCAATTGCATGTCCGACATATGATTGTATGGAATAAGTTGATGATGTATGCGTAACAATTGGGCAAACTACACGAGAGCTTGAAATGTTCATCCATGTAAATCTATGTACATTCCTGGAGTAAAGATTGTGTTAACACGATGGCTCGTCTACCAGATATGGATTCACATTGCGTATTCAACTGCGCGTATGAGTTTGCGTCAAGCGTTATACATACGCGTACTACTAAGTCGCATGTTATCGCGCACGCACACGCAGTGTTTGAGGCCCCCGAACGTATCGAGTTTAATGTATAGGGATGTACATCTGAGTTCTGGAAAATGTACAAAGACGTGCAACAAAACTCATTCCCAGCATAAGGCACTTGTGCTACCACCAAAGACTGAAAGAAACAAAGCTTCTAAGCCTAGAACAACGAAGAGTTAGAGGAGATCTCATCGAGACATATAAAATCTTAAATGGTTTTGAAGGATTAGACAGAGGAAAGCTCTTCAGAAGTAATCCATTGAATGAGCGGAGCAGAGGACACCCACAAAAATTGCACAAGCCGATGTTGAAGAAAGGGCTGAATAGTAGAAGCAACTTCTTCTCCGCCTGGAACAACCTTCCTTCATGGGTAGTGGAAGCAAAGACCACAAACCAATTTAAGCAGCTTCTTGATAAACATTGGAATAAAATAGGATATGGGGTCATAAAGGCTTAGCCTATCTTTTACCCATCAAACATAAGTGTAAGTGTAAGTGTACATTCCGAGCTCTCCTTCAAAGTTTAGATGATCCGTACTGTAGAATTTGTTCAATTTACGAATCATTGAGTTATTGGGTTCAGCGTTGACGTCGGTATGTTATGGGAAATACTCGTGCGCGAAGTGTCATATCCAAGTGAAGCGCAGGTGAGCCTTGATATGACACTGATAACGAATCTATCATACCACTAAGTCAATCTTAATCATCAAACTATTTATTTATTTGCCTTTTCAAACTTTTTTAGCTTTATTTCACAAAAAATAACAAAAACGAAAAACACTTTTGGTGAATATTTTACTCTACATAGTACTGCGCATCCCTACAAATTTAAAAGGCAACGTTCCGACGCACTCAGTGACATGATATAAGTGCGTCTGATACAATTGGTATGATACAATTTAATGTGACTGACCTTAATATCGAGAAGATTTAAATTCTTGCGATAATTCGGCATCTCCATCTTGGTTTCATTAGAATCGTCAAAATCATATACATCTTTAGTACTGGTCATATTAGTTATCACTGTTGGTGATGCAGGGCCTAAATGTTTCGTCTTCCGTTTATATTTGCCTCTCGACTTCGTAGGTGTTGCCAGAAGACCTTTCTTTTTCTTCTTGGTCTTTAAATGAATTGATACGAACTTCATTTTGGTGTGGTTATCTGGATCGATCAGAACTTGCAATGGCTGGATGTCTCCTAAAAATTAGATTTAAAAAGTTTGAAAATAGAATAAATGTATAATTAAATGAGTTTGAAGGCGACTTTTAGTTGTAACATTTGATGTTTGCGGTTGATATCTGTGTCAAGAATTGGTATCGGTAATGACACATTAATCGTAATTTTGATTTCCGATGTTTGCGCGTAAACAAATCGGCAATGTGGTTTAGATATCTACAGTAGTTTACGTGCCCCCACCCCAACACAACGTCTCGAGGTAATCGTCATTGTTATTGCTATTGCTGGTGTTGTGTTTTGCGGTAAATGTTTGGCGCTCTGTTCAAAATATTTCGTAATATTTTATCAACGTCAGCAATGCAATCTGCAGTTTCGCAAATTGTGGTCCCGATTCTCAAAAAGATTGACAACGTAACGTACGCTTATAATAATTGTGTGTTTGATGAATAACAAAGAAACGTGTGGCATGACGCTCTTGAAATCAATACTTGTTAGCTGTGTCACCTTTTTTTTTTATTATTTTCATGAAAAATTACTGCAAACGTGTATATTTTTGGAAACGACTAATTTTGAATAATATCGAGCTCGCAAACTTTTAAACGAACATCATTTATACCGTACTTGTATTTGTAATGTTCGCTGATTTTTTTTAATGTATTTTCGTACTGGTTAGAGGAGATACGTAAACTAATCGGCAACATATTCCATGCTGTTATCTGAACTAGACGGCAACGTCATATTTTCGGCATCTGGCTGGAACATATTCAATTTGATGATATAAAACAATGTAGTACACAGGCACATAACCACATGTCTGGATAAAAGGTATTATCGATATGTATAAGTTAAGTGGAGAAATACACTGTTCCGACTAGTACAGATATCTGAACCACGTTGCCGATTAGTTTACGTCCCCTAAAATGAGCACAAATAGTGCAAAAATACCACTTTAACAGTTTATCTATAGCGCTAAGTTTGACGACATTCGAAAGTCAACTGCTGATTCAGCAATATTTTTCGACTTTAGTGGTGGTTATGGTCGTGGTAATTGTGGTAATCGTGAAAGTGGTGGTGGTTATGTAAATTGATGGTGTTCTTGATGTTATTATTGTTTGTTATGTTTTTTAGAAGCGATCAACAATAATATGAAACGGGTTTTAATGGTTATTCTTCCTCTGCTACCGCCTTTATTGTCGGCCTACGCAAAGTTACTGGGTGTCGTATCATGGGTTTCATGATTTAACTAGTGTGTGATGTATATTATATTAACGCAGACAGTTAATTGAGTGATCATATTATTACACAGACCGTAAATTGACTCCTTTAAACTGATCACAATTCTTAAACCAGTTACACGTCGTCTTATTTGAAGTAATGTTATCGCTCTGTATGATGTTGTCACTTAATAGCTTTTGTTAGCTGCATGGGAACATCACCTAGATGCATATTTGCCCAACAAAATAAAAACGCAGTATCTGCATTTATAAAGCATAACAGATGCTTCTATCAAACATAACATTTCAATTCATTCCAATTCAAAAAGTTGTATGTACAAATATTTGATATAGTAGATACTGCCTTTAGATATGGAAGAGAATTGATCGCCTGCTCATTTGTGCAGGAATTCTCCAAGGGAAAAAGAAGTAACTTGCAATGTATCTGCAATGCACATACTGCGTTTTTACTTTGTAGGGCAGAAATGAACAAACCTGATGAAGGGAGCGAGTTGGTATCACTACTGCTATTGTCCTCCATGGGTTTTACATCTATTGAGAGATCCATGGCAATGGCTTTTCTAGCTAGCGTCTTCTTAAGCCGTGGGTACTTTCCACGCCCAACACCTTGGTATTTAATCCTTATCTTTCTACTCTTAGCCGCCAGTAGTTTCTCTTCTTCCGTTTTCTTTGGCCTACCACGTTTTCTTTTAAACGTAGCTGGCGGAAAGTTTCCAGTTGACAAATTTGGCGGTTGCAAGCTTCCCACGGACGAATCGTCAGCGGTATCGACATCAGCACCACTATCGAAATTGCTTCCGTAGCTAACGGTACGTTTTCGCTTTCTTTCCAAGAATTTAGCTTCTTCTTTTTCAATCTCAAGTTCGTAACGCGCATTTTTATGATACGGAGTCCTTTTTCGTACACTATTACGTCCTAATAGAAATAAAGAAAAATACACATAAAACAATGTATTAAGACTAGTATAATTACTTTACTGGCTTATCAATCATTTTCGCTGGGCTTCAATTTTGGTTGCCGGGGAAATAAATCTGATTATCACATCTCTACAGTAAACATAATATCACTTCTTTAGTGAACGTAGTGTCATTTTAAGCATTTTATGAATGCAATATTCGGATTAGCCTATAATTTTGTTTTCATTCATAAATGATTGTCGTCTGCCGCGTATACGCAGCTGTGGCACGTGACCATGTTTTCCGAAATTTTCCGATCGCTGTTTGAAAAGGTCTATAGGGATGTACATCTGAGAAATCTACATGGATATACATTCCGAGCTCTCCTTCAAAGTTAAGATGATCCGTACTGTAGAATTTGTTCAATTTACGAATCATTGAAATTGTCTGTATATAATATCCTGCATGCATTTAAAAATGAATGCAGGATATTATTATTTATTTGGTTCAGCGTTGACGTCGGTATGTTATGGGAAATACTCGTGCGCGAAGTGTCATATCCAAGTGAAGCGCAGGTGAACCTTGATATGACACTGATAACGAATCTATCATACCACTAAGTCAATCTTAATCATCAAACTATTTATTTATTTGCCTTTTCAAACTTTTTTAGCTTTATTTCACAAAAAATAACAAAAACGAAAAACACTTTTGGTGAATATTTTACTCTACATAGTACTGCGCATCCCTACAAATTTAAAAGGCAACGTTCCGACGCACTCAGTGACATGCTATAAGTGCGTCTGATACAATTGGTATGATACAATTTAATGTGACTGACCTTAATATCGAGAAGATTTAAATTCTTGCGATAATTCGGCATCTCCATCTTGGTTTCATTAGAATCGTCAAAATCATATACATCTTTAGTACTGGTCATATTAGTTATCACTGTTGGTGATGCAGGGCCTAAATGTTTCGTCTTCCGTTTATATTTGCCTCTCGTCTTCGTAGGTGTTGCCAGAAGACCTTTCTTTTTCTTCTTGGTCTTTAAATGAATTGATACGAACTTCATTTTGGTGTGGTTATCTGGATCGATCAGAACTTGCAATGGCTGGATGTCTCCTAAAAATTAGATTTAAAAAGTTTGAAAATAGAATAAATGTATAATTAAATGAGTTTGAAGGCGACTTTTAGTTGTAACATTTGATGTTTGCGGTTGATATCTGTGTCAAGAATTGGTATCGGTAATGACACATTAATCGTAATTTTGATTTCCGATGTTTGCGCGTAAACAAATCGGCAATGTGGTTTAGATATCTACAGTAGTTTACGTGCCCCCACCCAACACAACGTCTCGAGGTAATCGTCATTGTTATTGCTATTGCTGGTGTTGTGTTTTGCGGTAAATGTTTGGCGCTCTGTTCAAAATATTTCGCAATATTTTATCAACGTCAGCAATGCAATCGGCAGTTTCGCAAATTGTGGTCCCGATTCTCAAAAAGATTGACAACGTAACGTACGCTTATAATAATTGTGTGTTTGATGAATAACAAAGAAACGTGTGGCATGACGCTCTTGAAATCAATACTTGTTAGCTGTGTCACCTTTTTTTTTTATTATTTTCATGAAAAATTACTGCAAACGTGTATATTTTTGGAAACGACTAATTTTGAATAATATCGAGCTCGCAAACTTTTAAACGAACATCATTTATACCGTACTTGTATTTGTAATTTTCGCTGATTTTTTTAATGTATTTTCGTACTGGTTAGAGGAGATACGTAAACTAATCGGCAACATATTCCATGCTGTTATCTGAACTAGACGGCAACGTCATATTTTCGGCATCTGGCTGGAACATATTCAATTTGATGATATAAAACAATGTAGTACACAGGCACATAACCACATGTCTGGATAAAAGGTATTATCGATATGTATAAGTTAAGTGGAGAAATACACTGTTCCGACTAGTACAGATATCTGAACCACGTTGCCGATTAGTTTACGTCCCCTAAAATGAGCACAAATAGTGCAAAAATACCACTTTAACAGTTTATCTATAGCGCTAAGTTTGACGACATTCGAAAGTCAACTGCTGATTCAGCAATATTTTTCGACTTTAGTGGTGGTTATGGTCGTGGTAATTGTGGTAATCGTGAAAGTGGTGGTGGTTATGTAAATTGATGGTGTTCTTGATGTTATTATTGTTTGTTATGTTTTTTAGAAGCGATCAACAATAATATGAAACGGGTTTCAATGGTTATTCTTCCTCTGCTACCGCCTTTATTGTCGGCCTACGCAAAGTTACTGGGTGTCGTATCATGGGTTTCATGATTTAACTAGTGTGTGATGTATATTATATTAACGCAGACAGTTAATTGAGTGATCATATTATTACACAGACAGTAAATTGACTCCTTTAAACTGATCACAATTCTTAAACCAGTTACACGTCGTCTTATTTGAAGTAATGTTATCGCTCTGTATGATGTTGTCACTTAATAGCTTTTGTTAGCTACATGGGAACATCACCTAGATGCAAATTTGCCCAACAAAATAAAAACGCAGTATTTGCATTTATAAAGCATAACAGATGCTTCTATCAAACATAACATTTCAATTCATTCCAATTCAAAAAGTTGTATGTACAAATATTTGATATAGTAGATACTGCCTTTAGATATGGAAGAGAATTGATCGCCTGCTCATTTGTGCAGGAATTCTCCAAGGGAAAAAGAAGTAACTTGCAATGTATCTGCAATGCACATACTGCGTTTTTACTTTGTAGGGCAGAAATGAACAAACCTGATGAAGGGAGCGAGTTGGTATCACTACTGCTATTGTCCTCCATGGGTTTTACATCTATTGAGAGATCCATGGCAATGGCTTTTCTAGCTAGCGTCTTCTTAAGCCGTGGGTACTTTCCACGCCCAACACCTTGGTATTTAATCCTTATCTTTCTACTCTTAGCCGCCAGTAGTTTCTCTTCTTCCGTTTTCTTTGGCCTACCACGTTTTCTTTTAAACGTAGCTGGCGGAAAGTTTCCAGTTGACAAATTTGGCGGTTGCAAGCTTCCCACGGACGAATCGTCAGCGGTATCGACATCAGCACCACTATCGAAATTGCTTCCGTAGCTAACGGTACGTTTTCGCTTTCTTTCCAAGAATTTAGCTTCTTCTTTTTCAATCTCAAGTTCGTAACGCGCATTTTTATGATACGGAGTCCTTTTTCGTACACTATTACGTCCTAATAGAAATAAAGAAAAATACACATAAAACAATGTATTAAGACTAGTATAATTACTTTACTGGCTTATCAATCATTTTCGCTGGGCTTCAATTTTGGTTGCCGGGGAAATAAATCTGATTATCACATCTCTACAGTAAACATAATATCACTTCTTTAGTGAACGTAGGGTCATTTTAAGCATTTTATGAATGCAATATTCGGATTAGCGTCATTTGCATTTGCTTATGGAAGATATGACGCGCGGTATCGACGTCGATGAACATTGCAAAGGTTTGAAATGTGCACATACTTGGGTATCATACAATTGCAAGCATTTCAGGAGAACGTAGGTTGCGAAATTAAAACACAACTAAATCACAAGAAAATAAAATCGAACAGGGAAGAAATGTAGTCAAGAATAGAAAGAAAGGTAAAATCACTTAAGGGGCCGCTTCAAATCTCAACCGGCGGTCAGCCGCCTGGAATCGGTGGTTCTGGGCGGTTGTTATTGTTCAAAGCGATTGTTATTGTTCAAAACAATAGCAACCGCCCTGTTGCGGCGGTTGCGGCGGTCAACTGCCGGTTGAGTTTTGAAGTGACCCCTAAGACAGATACATTACTAGAACTATAAGCAGCATCTCCAAAGTCGCTAGAGGGCGCATCATTCATAAAAGCTTTCAGCTCTTCTACATTATCTAGACTATCACCTGTATTTGTTTAAAAACGGGGCAAATAGTGTATTATGTTATTTATATAATGTTATGATGGTCAGTTAAGATGATGCATAAATGAGTCGTCGAAAGTTCTTAGAAGACATTCTTGCAGTTGCAATACATACAAATAACAGGATCCATCTGTGGACCTTTTTATACACAGGGCAATTGCTTATGCTCAGAAAATATTATTTCAAATAAATCAAATATGACTGCTTATCACGAAAATAACAATTGCACTATGTTTTTAAATGTTTTTTTTTTTCGTAAGTGCGGCTTATATTCCGAGCGCCTTACAATCTGGAAATCACAGTAGTCTTGATCTACGTTGTAAAATTTGGGACAAAGAAGAAGTGCGCGACTCTTATTTAAGACAAAAGCATTTCGATAGACCAATCGTCATTATTGATATCGCTTTACGGTGTTAATTGAGTTCGGTGAACAGCGTATAGCTTTTTAAGCACGATATTCAATGATTATGGTATTTTGTTGATTACACGAAAAATATGCACAAAGAGAAAAAGGCAACGAAAAAATAAAAATTGCTTTATACATTTTAACCCCATTCTTTATTTGAAATTTGTGAAACCTTGGTTCATGACATACAATTTTACAAGGTTAATGATTTTAATCGTCCCTTTACTGGTGCGCTCGACTAACGAAACACAATGCTACTTAAATGAACCATTATTTAACTGTGCAATTAGTTCAAGTTCAAACATATTTGAAATTACGTAAATAAGATAACAGATTTACGCATTGAAAACATAAAGTTGACACACACACCTACACCAACCCCATCAAAAAGGATAAAATACAACTCAAATATTAAAGATCCACAAATATTAAAGGTCCACAAAGCTACCAAACTATTTTGTCGTAACATAAATAATTTTGTCGGATCGGTAAATTACATATCACAAGAATCTATTGTATTTATACCGAACTTTAAATACAACATGCAGTTTTGACCAGAAACCTTTGAACAAACTTTCAAAACATTTTGCTTGTCAACAATGTACAAAAAAACTAATATTGGTTTAACGGATTTTTGTCTTTTTCCCCAAAAAATTTACCACTTTACCATCTGTTTCACTATAATTTGAAATAAAAACTAATAAAAAAGGTCGGAAAACAATACTTAACATCCATATTCTTACATTTTTTAAATGTGTAAATATAAATAAATAAAATAAAAAAGCCCTTGTACTTAAACAAGCATAACGTACTCAACGTTATTATCATTCAGGATATGTTTTTTAGAGAATGCTAGGCCCCAGTGTAGCAAGGATGTAAGTCCCCCCGTTCTTATTGTCCGGGTTTTACAGAAAAGTACAGGCTAACAACTCTCACGCAACATCAGTTTCATGCTTTATTTCGTTATGGTATATGGAAGGCGGACTACTATTTCAAGGGACTACAATTACTTTCAGACCGGGTCTGAACAAAAATAATTGATTTTGTTCTGTTTAGGAAACCGCCAGAGTCAACATACCATAATATAAATTTACCAATGAACTTGTGTATCGGCGTGTACCATTGTTAAATGGGTTGACACTTACGGTTTATGGTATGCTACAGTTTACGATGTTTAAATATACAGACTCCCAAAAACGTATCGCCTCACCTCGAACAAATGGCTCGTACGCAACTCGCCAACGTAATTTGGAGATTATGTGAACATTCAGCTTTCTTTTTGACACCCTATTTCTGACAAGTGACTGAAAAAGAATGAACTACTCGAGGTCAATTAACAAATTAAAAAAAATATCCGCTTAGATACCAACTATAGAAGCGGTGGTATTGATTTCATTAACTGACGCGTAAATAATACCATTGCAATTATTGCCACATTTTGTACTTTGCGAAAAATGAAATTTGCAACTTTTGTTAATTGACCTCGAGGGGTTTAAACGTTTATAACATCATTCTTTTTCTGTCAATTGTCAGATATAAGGTGTCAAAAGAAAGTTGAAATTTCAGCGCTTGTATACATAATCTTCAAATTACATTTGCGTGTACCATATTTCCGTACGAGCCAATTTTTCGAGGAGAGGCGATACTTTTTTGGAGTCAGTATATAGCGTTTCACAAACCATATCAAGGATTAATAAAAACTAAAAACAAACACACAAACAAACAAATAAACAAACACAGCAACACAAAGAAAAACAAAAAGAAAACAAAAAGAAATAATAAAACAAAACAAACAACCCGACAGACAGACGAACCAACTCAAAGAAACAAATCACCACAGGACAATTGGAAACTAGCTTAATTAAGCGAAACAGTCATTTCGTGAGCTCCTACATGTAAACAACTCAGAAATAACGGTTGACACTGAAAAAACTGCGGAAAGATAAATTGGAAATAATTTTCTTTGAATGACGTGTACATGTTGTTTCCACAAAATTATCGAGTTCACGTATATAAGTCACATTTTCAGTAAACAATCTCAAAGGTTACGTACAGTGACGAAATATGCAATATAAATATTCACTTTCAAAAATTTGCACACAAAAGAATACATATAGATATGTTATTAAATATTTCAATTTGGTAAAAAGCATTTAATACACAGTCATATACTGTATTGTTGGCGGTTTTTTTTTAAATGTTCTTTGTTAACATTTTGTTTCGACAAATTTATCCTGTTTATTTTCCGTACATAGATTGATTTACTGCATAATTTAATCTTATATAAAACACAGTACCCGTGAGAGTAATATTGTGAGTATATACATGTATTTCATACTGCGTCATAAAAAGAATCAACGGTGATGCCCGCATATATTTAGTTTACAGAACGTGCCAGCTGGCTTAACACAAACGGCAATAAAATATGCTTTGTTTCGAATGCTTTAACCTTGTATAATTTATATATACATGTATAATGCAATGAGCTATAATCATAGTGGCAACATTTAACGTATTTGCCATTGCATTTTTACCTAAAAAGACCAGGTTAAATCTTTTAAACCAAATTTGACCTTGAATATTTCGTCTATTAAAGATCTATTTTTATATACCATTATTACACCCTCTCTCCAAAATAAATTTTTAACACAAATTTCACGCATCAGTTTCTGTATGATAAATGTATGACTATGGCACCGCGAAAATGTACTTAGTGCTATAGTAACATTTAAATTTAACTTATAAACAATATTAGTTTCTGAACAATATGCGACTACCATTTTGCAGTTTATGGTCGTAGCAAGACATTGATATAATCAAAATTATATGATAACACACACACATGAAATTAATGTATTTAACATTTTGAGGTGATGTATTAGTATTTCTGATCATGTACTGCACGCTACTTAGTACTAAACAAGTTTAATACTACTAAATAAAATTTCCAATAAGTTCCGTTCTTTTAAGTGAAGCTCTATTCTCAGTTATTTGAAGGAGCTTATTTCGATATTATGTATACAAATAAGATATTTTTCGTATGTGATGAAGTGTCTAGAACGCATATTTCGCCGTAAAGGGAACATCGGGAAAGTAATCCTTTAAGGTCTAATGCCTCACATTGAGGCTGTTCACGCGGGAGCATCAAATCTAGATGCATCTAGACTCATGTACATTTCCGAAGTGCAAATGGTGTTCACAAATCGGCAAAGTGGTTCAGATATCTACAGTAGTTTACGTGCCCCCCACCCCACCCCACCCCCATCCCACCCCCAACACAACGTCTCTAGATTATCGTTATTGTTGTTGTTATTGTTGTTGTTTGTGGTGGTGGTGGTGGTGGTAATGGTGGTGATGTGTTCTGTGGTAAATGTTTGGCTTCGTTCAAAATATTACGCAATATTTTACCGACGTCAGCAATGCATTCCTCAATTATTTTGGTTTCGAAAATTGTGGTCCTTATTCTTCAAAAAGATTGATAACGTAACGTAGGATAATAATTATGTGTTTAAAGAATACCCGAGAAACGCGTGACATGACCCTCTTGAAATCAACAATAGTTAGCTGAGTCATCTTTTCTTTTCTTTTCTTTTTTTTATTGTCATGAAAAAATACTGCAAACGTAAATATTTTTGGAAACGACTAATTTCGCGAATCATTTCGCGCGTTTCAGTTAATATCGATTTTCGCGGATTATTTTTAAACATTTTGTACTGGTATGAGACACGTAAACTAATCGGCAACCGATTCCATGCCGTTATCTGAACTAGACGGCAAAGTTATATTTTGGGCATCTGCCTGGAACATATTCAATTTGATGGTATAAAAACAATGTAGTACAAAGGCACACAACCAAATGCCTCGATAGAGGAGTTATCGATATGTGTAAGATTAGTGGAGAAATAGACTGTTCCGACTAGTACAGATGTCTGAACCACATTGCCGATTATTTTATTTTTTTAGATTCTTAGATTTCACACGGCTGTGCGTTAATCCGACGCTTGGATGTTTGTGTGAGTAAAAATAACACAACTACGCGTACGTACACGCGCAGTCTGGGTTCGTGTGATCATTGCTAAAGTGCAGTCTAATCTAGATACATCTGCATGTGTGAATACAGATTGATTTGTTCGTGTGGAGCGCCTCATTATTGCAAATTTATTACGGGATATTTTTCTCATGGACTTAGTAACACACACACTGCACCCTACACATAAGTCAATGAAATCAAATGGCAAAACCAAGATAAATACCTCGAAATACCTCCACTACCGTCGCTGCAGTCGTTTTTGGCAGCAGATACTCTTTTTGGGGGGCAAAGTCTTAAGGAGGCACACCGATAAATCACCCCACGAATGGTTGAATGTTTGGTTATGTATATTTACATGTATTCCCTATGGGAGCTGAATTACTGGTGTGTCCCCTTGACATTGGTCAATGAAGTAATGAACCTTATATTGTGCATATATTCACGTCATTGGTAAAGGTGCATCACAAGAAATAATTAGTCCGCTGAAGAAGACCGCAATGGCAGCAGTTGAGATTAAGAGTTAACTCGTTTTGTGAATCAAACTTAAATTTAACAAACAATTAACTTACTTATTCCTTCACGAGTTCTTGTTCCAAGAATGTCTGGTTTGTAGTCGGGAAATTTGTGCTGGCCTATTTTATTTACATCACACGACGATATTCTATATTTATTTATCCTCGGTGACTCTAATAAGGGAAATAACAAACAAAGCAAACAAAAATGAGCTGATACAAATCAAAATGAGCTGATACAAATCATTTTTTATTTTGCGGGATTTATTGTTAGTCTAAAATCGAAATAAAATCTAAAGTAAATCTAAAAGATTCATTTTTTAACATGTATATCGAGTTCAGTTTTAAAGCAAGGATTAAATTGTTAATAAAAGGATTTAAAAAGAGAGAGAAAGAAAATATCGATTTATCGGCTTATTGACTAATCACGTTGATTGTATTATATCACGCGCCTGTGACATGGACATTTTCGTTACGCTTTACTACGCATGTCAACAACATTTTCCGGCCTGCAAGCGGAAATGCTCTATCATTTCAGTGCATTAAACGTGAAAAATAAACCACATACATGAGAAGGTGCATTATAACAACTTCTGGCTGGCGGTACCATAGACTCACTATCAGAAAGAGTAAGCCTTATGCATTTAAAATCAGCTGAGTAAGTAATTGTTATTAGTTCTCACTTGATGTTTGGTCTTTTTTAATCCTTTTTGGAATAAAAACATCTTAATATCTGGAGGCAAATATTTATTTTAAATCCAGGGATTGTTCACCAAATACAGTCTCTGATGGATTAAAAACATTTTAATCTCTCTGAAAAATCTATTTAAATCCAGAGGGACTGATCATTAAATGCGGTCTTTGAACACATTGAAATTTAGTCTGAAAGATTTAAATTTTAATCCTGAATCAAAAGTGAGGTGCTTTAGGTAACATTATCACTATACTTCACACCATAATACCGTAATCGATGCCCTTCAAACTCATAGTTTAACCAGAACCCTCTTATCACATTTCTATCTTACCTCTTCTTATTACTGTCTGTCCTAACTTCCTCCGTAACCTCCTTGGAAATCGCCCTCTACGACCAGGATTTACTAGGGTGGCTGTCTTCCTTAAACCTCTTCCTATTCCACGTGGTGGTCTACCTGGTTTGCCTCTACGTTTTAATGGTCGCTGCTTTTTCGGTTCTACACTATCAGTTGGGTTTAATTTTGTCGTGACGTTTTCTGTAGCATCTGGGCTTTCCTTTGACACAATCTTCTGGTTAACCTTTTGCGTATTCTTTAGGTTTTCTTTTAGCGCCATTTGCTGGCTGACCATAGGGCTTTCCTTAAACGCATTCTTTTGGATAAACTCTGACCCAATATCTTCGTTAACCTTTGACGTAACTGTTTGGCTTTCCTTTGGTGCGTTCTTGTGGCATTCTTTTAATGCAGTCTTCTGGTTCACCTTTGGGCTGACCTTTGCTATGATCTTTGGTGAGGTCTTTGGTGAGGCCTTTGGTTGGATGTCATCGGTAGTGGTTCCAAACCTCGCACGTTGTTCCATTTCACTGAATCGCAACATCGCCCTCTGTAAATTTATTAAATAAACATTGTAGACACAAATGTATTAAAAGGTCGATTATCACAATTTCAAAAAAAGCTTACTAGTCAGACTTGAAAAATAGGTCGCCAGTGGGATTTTAGGTTTGCTAGTTAGAATTTTGAAAACAACTTGCAAGTCCGTTATCAGGATAACTAACAGATTTTCTAACGAGCTGTTTCAAAATTCGGGTTGGCGAGTCTTTAATATATCCTGACTGGCGTGCCGTTTTATAAAATCAAAGTAGCGAACTCTTTTAAAATTCAGACTAGCGAGATGTATTTTATTTTAGCTGGACAGACTAGCCTACATTACATTTGGTTCTATTGAGCTGTCGGACTAGCGAGGCGTCGGACTAGCGAGCTGTCCCAAAAATGCCGGCACAGCGTCTGAATAGATTAAAATTGGATTATATGGTTGTTAAATATACGCGTTATTACAGTAATAACACTCCATCATCATGTCATTCGGTCACAAGTATAGTTAAAATCATTGGTGATTATTTTTCGCCATTCCATTTTTCTCCGGAATCTACACTTAGTAAGAAAGTACATCCGCCCAAAATCTCGAATTTTAAACATGACCTCAGAAAAGATGTTTCAATTTTCAGTCTCTTTTGTTATATGTAATAATGTTGGTTTCAACCATGGATATGTTACATTAAATGTGTTACGTTGATGGTATACGCTGTGGAAGTAGTGACGTCATATTATGATGATTAGCCTAACACATGCGATCTTGTTCCAAATAAACTTGGTGGACATTTTTACCACACGTTAATTTTATGGGGAATAATTTCTATTTAAGTTTTATTACACTTGAATCTAAATGAAGCAAATATAAGCATAGATTACGGTAATCATTGTAATATGTTAAATAAGAAAAGAGTCATATAATCATGATAATATAGACCAGAAGATCGTCCCTAGCTGTCATTATTATTTTTTTTTTTAGTTTGTGTGCAAAAACCAAGAGAAAATATGGTATGATTTTAGTATGTACGTACGCCTATTATGTTAATACGCGCGATCAATGGAACCACTCCTGAACCTGGGCATGATCAGTTGTAACTAGTTGTTTGGAACCAGATCACACGTGTTGGGCTAATTATCATATGACGTCACTACTTCCACAGCGTATTACTTCCATCGAATGCGATTTAATCTGTTATTCTCACCATCAATGTACATATTTTTCCTACAAACAATTACGAGAACATCATTGTGTAAGTTTTCCAGTTAAGTAATTCATATCGATATCAAATCTTGATATATTTATCGAGTTCAATTTTCTGTTTTTGTTAACAAAATGTTGGTTCCGAACAATAATAAAGCAGGCTTTTAGTTGGAGCTTTAGTTAAAAAAATCTACTTTACTGATTTGTTAGGGGAACAATTGAAATATTAACATTTAAATGCAATTTCGTAAAATTAGTAACCATTGACAAGAAATGATCCATTGTAATCCGTCGTAATTATTTGTAGAAAATAATAAATAATCACATTGAGGTGATACTAATCAATAACATATACCAAGGTGTCAAGCTGCATTGCATGCTTCGATACTCATGATGTGATTTCAATCATCAACTCGCTATTTCAGTATTAATGTTATCACAAAGACTTGTTCCACAAAGTATTTTGCACCTCAGAAAGAACTATGGCTGACCCATTCAAATAATATTTCACGTGGTTGAAATTTTCAACCAATTTACAAATTCGTTAACGACTAGACTTTTTTCTTAGTGTGAACAAAATGTGCCGTTAAATTGCACTTCTGTGAACATTTTCTCTCGTAAAATGACCACGTTTCTATTGTTCACCTTTAGCAGATTACAAAAACTGAATTTCACGGTAGTTAGCTTTACAAATTGTAAATCGTTTGTAATGGGTTTACAAAATTGTCAGTTCGCTACGTGCAAATCTTTTTTAAATATGAATAGACTTTACAGTAGGATTACATGGACTGGTAAACGCGATGAAAAGGAATTACAATTAACATATATGCTAATTTAACAAAAATGAGTAACAGTTTTGTTAACAATTTTGTTTACTGGTGTAAACTCGATATTTGAACTCGAGAATTGTATATCTATCCTTTATTCAAGGATAATTAAATTACCATGTATCCATAGCAACATAGTTTCATAATCGTAATCAGGTGTTACGTTACTATAAATATCATAAGTATAACGAATACCTTGGAAAGGGTGCTCGCCTAGTTCAGATGTAGCACAACGCAAACGCTTTCCTACAACCAATCTAAATGGGTACACCATTAGATTTCCAGGGGGGGTTGACAGGAAGTTTGGTTCGGGTTGATTTATTTTTCGCGCCCCATTCGGGAGCGATTTTTCCCTGTGAATTACTGTTTTGTCTGCCTATTCCATGGTCAGGGGGATTTAAAAAACATTCCTGCTCCCCCCTGGAAATGTAATGGTGCTCCCCTAAGTATAATGTGAGCCAGATTCGGACACACCTCAAGGGGTGTATCATGGGGAGGGATATTTCGTCTTGAAATATTTTTTTTAAGTGTTTTTTTATTTTTTTATATCGAGAAGTGGATATGATATCGGACATGTGATATTCTTATGTTTGTTTCACAATTTATGAACATCAATCAAAAAACTTACATGATAAATTCTAAACTTACCCCGAAATGTTTCTACTCTCTTCGCTTGCCAAAACACACGTGTGGGCTACACCTAAGATGCTCGCCAAAATCACCTCACGTGCAAGTATTATTGGACATGGGTGGTGTTTCTGCCCGGTGTTTCTGGCAATATATTTTAATTTTCCCGTTTTAAAGAGAATGAATTATTGTTAGATTGTCAGTAAAAAGTATAAGCTAGGATTAACTAGTGCTGGTAAATAATTGCCCATTTTCATTAAGCAATAAATAAATGCTTCACCCGCCACTGTCATCAGGATAATATTAATCCGCATACTGTACCAAAATTAGATACACCCCGTGCTCGGAGTACCAACCATACTTTAGCGTGGGCAGTGCTTGCAGTTACGTGCAGTTAAAATAGTTGACCCTATACGTGTTATTATCGGAAAGATTAAATGGTTTGTTTGAATATGTTTAGCTAAGTTTATTAACACTTTAACCGTGGTCACTGTAGGTCTGCCACATGCCCGATAGGCGACGGAAAAAATATCCTGTTTTACGGGCGGGCGGACCTTTCAAGTAGGGTCGGTCGGTCGGCGATTTTTTTCTTTCTTTCATTTTGTTTCTTTTTCTTTTTTTTTCTTTTCATGCAGATTTGTTTTTATTATTATTATTTTCGTCGCCTAACATCCCTAATGTTCCATATGTTCTACGGATGGGGTCCATATGGACCTAACACCAAAAAAGAAGTTTTGCGTAAGAATTTTACATTGAAAATTTTGTCATAGTTTAAGTAATTCAAAAGAACTAAAACAAAGACAATAATTTAACAATCGGATAAACCATTTCAAAATGGCACCAAAAAAAAAACAAAAAAAACAATTTGACGTGTATGTAGAGTCAAAATTGTTCCACCAAAAATTTAAAAACTCACTTCCTAATGGAATCTTTTAATAAAATTTGGCTCATTCTTTCAGTTTGTGAGTACAAAAAAAAGTTGTTCGGTTACGATATTAAGGGCAAAACAAATTTATAGAGCGCCATCGAAAATGCGTATATGCGAATAAGCATGGGAAGAGGTAAGTCGATTTGGATTTTTTGCATCGGAGTGAAGCGTTTGGTAAATTTATACATAGAAGGGCGCTTAAAAAATACCGTGCGTTGCGCATGTTGCACTGCAAAAAAGTTGGGCAAATATACATCCCTACCAACTGTTGGGCAAACTTAAAAAGCACTATAGATCAGGCACTTTTGCCAAAAAAATGTATCGCTTTTACCCCAAAGATGGCAGATGAACTCATGTTTCCGCTCAAATTGTCTTGCCCAACTTTAGGACAGGGATGTGTGCCCATCAGTGTTATTTGTGTTTTGCCCAACGTTGGTAGGGAAGTATACTTCATCAACGTTGGGCGAAATCACTCCCAAAATGCCCAACTTTCTTGCAGTGTGGGTCCATATCCCCCCTCCCCCCTTTGACAGCATTTAATTAAATGTTAATGTGATCGACCGGACCTTAGCAAAAAAACTTTTGAACTGCAATGCATAGAACAGAGATGTACTTCAAAGCTGTCAGTGTTTAATTTTAGCTCCATACATTTCTTCGGAAGTTAGACTCCCTTAGAAAAGTGCATCAGCTTGAAAATACGCGTCTGATTTTCCAACAATGACCTCAGAGAAGATGCTGCAAAGTAGTTTTAGTATTATCATATAATCAAATGTTCTGTTCTATTTTGGCATATATTTGTATAATGCTATTATGGTTAATGTTGCATTTTAATGTGCATTTCGTTTATATAGTATTAATTCCATCCAATGTGTTCAATGCGTTTATCCATTTACATATTTTCTTTCAAACAATTACCTTACCAGATTACAAGAATATCATTTTGTTAGTTTTCCACTTCATATCGAATTCATATCGATATTTAATGTTATTATATTGTATATCTATTTTGGATTCAAGGATAACTAAATTATCGTGTATCCATGGCAACATAGTTTCATAATCGTAATCAGGTGTTACGTTACTATAAATATCATTAGTATAATGAACACCGGGGGAAGGGATCATCGGAATATACTCGACCAGCGGAAACGATAAACCCGCTATAAAATGTTATACTGTATTCTCACGACAAAAGCGTGTGTACATATATTATATAGGGTATATGGGCCATAGCTTATGTTTGTCGAGCAAAACACCTAGCATGGAGATAGAAAGAAAGGGAACTGTGACCTGGGTATAACTTCTCCTGGTTAATTTGTACCTTTAGTAAGAGGTTGATTAGTTAGATTGTCAGTAAAAAGAATTTACCAGTGCGGATTAGACTATTTTATTAAAGATAATAAATGCAATGATCACCACTTTCACCAGAACAACCCCCATACGGTCACAAATAAGAAACGCACCCCGTTCTCGGTAAATGAACTACTGCGTTGGCGTGGGTCACGACTTGCAGCTAAAATGGTTAACCTTGTCATTGTATCAGTAAGAGTATTAGTGTTTTTGTAAGTGTTAGGGTGAAAACATAGTCGGCCTCCAAACAATTTTTCGCTACCAAACATTTGGTCGTGACGTTTAAATGACGAGTGCCTCCAAACAAACATCAACACCGAGTTCCAACCAAATAAAATGTCGCGCTAGATTGCACATGTATTGAATTGCTATATACATTACACCAAATGTTTGTTACCGGATCATACTTTAAATTCGATGGCAAATATTTGGTGACGTCACGACCAAATGTCTTGTAGCAAAGATGTTATTTGGAGGCCAACTATGTTTCCAGCCTTAAAGTACTTTAGCATGATCAACCGGACTTAAACATGTTGAATATTGATTTTTGTATTACAATAATTGTGTGTAATTATTTAAATGTCAAGTCGGATTGTTAAATGAAATGAGTTACGTATTTATGAAATACGATTGAAATAAAGTTAAGTATTAAAGTGATACGATTGTTCATTTTAATCTAATTGAAAGGTGTGTGCATCGTTGAAGCAAACATATTTGAAACGAAATTACTGGGAAAGTGTCCTGATTACACGTATTTCGGGTCTGCGCTTTGCATCCATTGATTACCTCCCAAAAAACCATTCTCCTTTTTAGCCTGTTCAAAATGAATGCAAGTACGTGTCTTTGAATGAAAATACATTAATTTGTATTTATTTATTAATATCTAAAACACCGATAAAAAGTTTCCAACCACCACGACACTCACTGGCAAAGTTCCTACCTTAGTGCTAGCAAGATCAGGTGGTTGATCTAACTGCGGCTCCTGAGGATTTGACACATCGTTCTCATTCTGGCGGATGTTTAGAAAGAAGGAAGTGTAGCAATAAAATTATACCTCTTTTACTTACTACTAAATTTGGAAAGAAACTTTAATTAATAACTACTTTAATAATTATTTAAAGATATAATATTTTGTAGGTTCTCATAACTTTATAGAACAATAATTATTAAATCTTAAATTAAAATTTCCACGACAATATTTATTTATATACTTCATATTAAATATACATAATATATTGGATCTACTGTAACAGTTTAGACTATAAAACGGTTAATGTAGTTAAATAACAATTTTTTTATACCGTTTGTTAAATTCTCGTGATTCTATGTACTTCTAAGAAACCTTTAGTGTTATGCCATAAGTCCCATAGCACATGTAGCATGGTATGTCAACTGTCTAAGTGCGTAGCATCAAGAGAGTTCATCACACTGTACAGTGAAGTAAAAATCCCGACAATTGTATGTAGATAAGCACTACTAAATAAATGTATAACAGAAATACTTTTGAGACTTATTGTACGACTGAAACGAATTTTCACCAGATTCTTATTGTTATTTACTTGTGCATATAATAAATAAAACTCGTTCCAAGTAATTACCATCGCCTTATGCACCTATCACTTGTAATTCCGGTCCCCGGGTACCCGGGCACTAGCGGGGAACTCGTCGTGCTCGTGCGGGGAAGTTGTGCATGCTGATGTCCCCGCCAGACGGGGAACGCGTGCGGGGATGCTGCAGTGGCTCGATTAAATCTATGAAATTTGAGCCCTTTCCCTGTGGTATGGGGCCGGGACTTCGTCGGTGACTCAGATTTGAGGATTCCCCGCCCTACGGGGAAGTCGGCGGAGTGTTAGGCGGGGACTCGTCAAATTGTGATGAACGAGCTCTGGCGCATTCCCCGCTAGCGCCCGGGTACCCGGGGGCCGGAGTTACAAGTGATAGGTGCATTTATTCCGAATAAAGACGGAACCATTGAAATACTAAAATATCGATCAGTCATTACAAAGAGTGTGAGTAATTGTGCTTTCAAAGTGGCTTAACCCGATGTTGAAGACGTAAGGCATGGTTCCCAATTCATGACGGAATGTGTTCCGACATACAAAGGGGCTTGACGCAAGAGCCATGACGAAATGTATGTTGAGTCATGACGCAAAAATATTAGGAAAAACGCATAACTACCTTCTTTGAAGTAGTCGTTATAATAATAGAGGCCCTGGCGCAATTTTTCTGCATCATTCAACACACTATAATACATCTATCTTTGAATAATGACTCAATATTTTT